>JANRFK010001605.1:28383827-28418676 GCA_030068395.1 Apalone spinifera | reverse complement strand
CACATTTTATCTTTGAAGCAGACGACTTCTAAAAAATTGTAGACCAGTGTAATCGGTTCTGTTACAATCAGTAAAGAGAATGCTTAGGAAAGAAATAGATTCCTATTTGGACACACATTATTTTATTATTGGTCTTGTTGCATATGAAACAGTAAAATGAAGAGCTTCCTATGAGTTTGTATTCAAATCAGATGCAATTTTTAAAAGCGGCGACGTATACAGTGGTTTGGGTGTACTTTCATCTTTCCTGGCAGGGAAATAATGTCATCTTACAAATCCTAATGTTGGCAGAGGAGTCCACTTGGCTTTTTGGTTCTCCTAGCCTAGAAATGTGTTCCTTGTCTGCCAAGACATGAGGTAGCGCATCCATAATCCATAGCTCTTGCTTAGTAGAGCTTTGCTTTGCATGAATTTAAATAAAGGTATTTGCAGGTCCCTGATATATTTTTCTAAATTTTGTTTTTATCCTTCATACATTCTCTAGATGTCCAAGCTCTGATCAGGTTTTTTTAAGGGAACACATCAACGATTCCATATTTTCATCTGCAGCAGAGCATGCTTTTATCAATCCATTACTCTATTTTACCCTGGAAGTCAACCTTGAGCAGTGATATATAATAAAAATGGGTATATTTTAATTAAAGTGATGAATTTGGAATTGTTCCTAAATTTGACTGTAAAGCCCTGCACACTTCTGAAATGGGTCACTCTGAAAGCTGCCCAAGCAAAGTCTGAGAGAGTTTATTTGTAATTAACTGGAATTAATTTCTAAATCCTGTCCACAGTTAATCAAAGCCAAGATGTTGAGTCCAGTTCTCTTGTGTTGTCTGCATCTGAAAGGAGGTGCAGTCACTGCGCACAGGCAGTGGTGAAATCAAGAGGAGAGCTAACTTGAACTGTGATTCCTCTGAATCAAAGTGCAAGCTGATGTCCTCTGAGCACAGATGTAGATGTATTGGGCTAGTTTCTCTTTCAGTGGATATACAAATAAAGCTCTACTTAAAGGTCCAGTGCTTTTCCTCTCCTTTATGTTTCATGAATGTAATGCTGAGGAAAGGTGCTTGTATGCCAAACTAGATATCTGAAGTTCTCCCTCCATGCATAGAACATGTTCAGCACAGGTGATGACAATGCAGCCTTCTGTATGGGCCAGCCTGTATTCTTCAACAGTGGCTTTAGAAGTTGTCCCTCTCCCTCTGGGTCAGTGGCAGGCCATGCTGCCTCACTATGGCCCTGTGTTTCACCCAGCATTGGGAATTAGTGGAGCAAAGTAGCAAACAATTATGGCTCAAACCCTCCACCCTGGGTGGGGCGGTAAGAGTCTCTGATTCAGGTCTGTACTTAGGGGCAAACAACAAGAGGGTTAGGCATTCTAGCTTCGGCAGACAGATGACAAATGCAGGCTCCTTGGCCTAGTGAGGTAGAACTGCCATCCTGGGGTATGGGGGATTCCAGGATAGGGGGACAGAGCCCCTCCCTGACGTAGCAGTGATCCAGGCCACAGCCCTGACAATAGGGCAGAATAGTCTTCCACTGGGACAGTGGGAAATCTAACTGCAACACATTTGGGTATCCAGCAGCTACACAACTGGATTAGGGTCAGCTGTCCCTGGCCACTTCCTATCTCCCTCTCAGGATGTACAGGATCTGCAGGGATCATCAGGATAGAAGGCCTCCAGCAGTCCTTGCAACTCTTCCATGGCTTAGTTAGTGGGTGAGTCCAGCAGCTCTGGCCAATCCTCAACTCTGCAGATGTCTGACGCCATCTCCTGCCTTCGGAGCAGATAGGAGACATCTAGCTTCTTCAGCAACTGCCGCACAGCTAAGCTTCAGGACACACCCTTTACACTTCCTGTTCTGCCCACTGACTTCTGGTAGAAGGGTTGAGCATGGTCTGGCTTTGCCCACTAGGGCTCAGGGTGTGGTCCCTCCCCCACTTGACCTCACTATATGGGGAAGTGAATTCAGCCTTTATGGCCCAGAATCCTGTCAGCCAACAGTGGCCAATACCAGATGCCCCAGAAGGAGAGAACACAACAGATAATCCTCACGTGATCCCTCCCCTGTCACCCCTTTCCAGACAAACAGATATTAGGGATACCATTCCTACCCATCCTGGCTAATAGCCAATGATGGACCTAACCTTCATTAATCTATCTAGCTCTTTTTTTGAAGCCTGTTAAAGTCCTAGTCTTCACCACATCCTATGGCAAGGCGTTCCACAGATTGACTTTGTGCTGAGTGAAAAAACCTTCCTTTTGTTTGTTTTAAACCTGCTGCCTGTGAATTTCATTTTGTGACCCCTAGTTCTTATTTTGTGGGAATAAGTAAATAGCTTTTCCTTATTCCATTTTTCAACACCAGTCACGATTTTACAGACCTCTATTCTATCCCTCCTTGGTCTCCACTTTTCTAAGCTGAAAAGAACCATAAGACTTTGTTCTGTTCCAAGTTCTGCTGCTGACCTGTTGTGTGATCTTGGGTGAGTCACTTACTCTGTGTTTGTACAGTTTCAAGCACAGTAAGATCCTACTCTCAGTCCTGGTCTAGTCTATAAAGTTCCCTTATGTTGACCTAACTCTGTAAGCATATACACTAAAATGTTGCTCCCACTGATGTAACTTGTCCACTAGACTGACTTAATAACTCCACCTCTGAGAGTCCTTAGACTGATGTAGTTAACACAGTTTCAGTGTAGACATTATGTTGCTTATATCAGCTGTTACTGCCTTTCAGAAGCCATCCACCATGCCAAACACTGACACTTACATTGGTGCAAGTGCTCCTGGTGAGGATATGCACTGCTGACACAGGAGCATAGTGTGGACATGCAAAAGTGAGGTAATGGCTGTACATCGATATAATTTAAGTCACCTTAACTTTGTAGGGGTGACTTGGCTTCATTTGGGTTCTCTAAGCACTGCTGTAATATACATGATCATGATGATCTCAGAATACCAACATGTCTGTCAAGCAGCCTGTTGTGATTAGGTTTGTGCTCATCTGTAGGAACTAGATTGAGACCCATCATCTTGTTTTGCATATTCCTATACATTGCAGCGACAAATTCACTTGTAACTAACAATGGTGCATTATTTTTATCCTTTTATAAATAAACAGCACAATTCATTAAGGACTGAGCGTGACTTCATGAGGGCATCTTCACCAGTTATCTAGAGGCAGATTTCATTGCTGCTGATTATTTCTTTGCTATGGAGTAGAGACAGCTGAGAGGGCACACAGCTTTCAAGTATGTTGAGGGCTGTCATAAAGAGGACAGTGATCAACTGCTCTCCATGTCCAATAAAGGTAGAACAAGAAGTAATTGGCTTAGTCTGCAGCAAGTGAGATTTCTGTGAGACATTAGGAAAAACTTCCTAACTATAAGTGTAGTTAAGCACTAGAATAGGCTTCCTATCAGGCTGTGAAATCCCCTGTCTTTGGAGGCTTTTAAGAACAGGTTAGAGAAACACCTGTCAGGGATGTTCTACTTATGCTTAATCCTGCCTCAGTGCAGGGGGATGACCTCTTGGGGTCCCTTCTAGCCTTATGAGTCTATTGTCTTTCTCTCAGCTACTGCCAGCTATTCTCAAATAGGCTGTATCTGAGTAAAGCAGCTTATTTGTGTTTGTAAGTGACAGACATCACAGATAAGCATGGCTGTGTGATTCAGTTCTGCTTGTGCACCTTTCACATGTTAGCTGAAGTTTTTAAAATGTGCTGAGCTCACAAGACTGACTGTATAAATAGGCAGTTCCCCAGACCCGAAGAAGAGCTGTCTAACAACTTCCAGTCAGATTTTTTTTTCAACCTACAGGTAGAAAGAGTTTTATTTGTTTTCCCTCTGTAAACTCTACATGCTATCTGAATCTCCCTCTGTACTCTTTCTGGCCCACAACACCACCCATAACAAAGGTTCCCTAAAAGGCAACTCTTAAAGGTTTAGAACTTTTAATTTTTTTCATCTCAGTCATCCTTAAGAACTGAAATTCCTTAGGACATTTTGGGAATCTCAGTGGGACTATCAAGGGTGACAAAAAGCAACAATGGTACTTCCTTCCATTTACAGTTTCAATGGCTATGCCCAAATTAGTCCTAGTTTTAAAATGTCTCCAGTTTTGAGGGGGTTTTGTACCTTTCCCCTTGCAAATTCTCCAACAGACTAATAGATTCCCCCCTCCCTTGCCAGTGTTACCCACTGTTCAGTGTTCATTTTCCTTTTCTTTACTTCAGCCCTTTATTCCTATTTGTTCTCTGCTACTAGACGTCTCCAAGGAGAACCACTTAGGGTAACAAAACTCCATTGTTCCTCCAGATGAACTCTTGCAGCTGGGAAATGATTCCAAAGAATCTAATATCAGTGATCCTGCTCAGGAGGGGGCTGCGTCTAGACTGGCATGATTTTCCGCAAATGCTTTTAACGGAAAAGTTTTTCCGTTAAAAGTATTTGCGGAAAAGAGCATCTAGATTGGCATGGATGCTTTTGCGCAAAAAGCGCTTTTCCGCAAAAGCATCTGTGCCAATCTAGACGCGGTTTTGCGCAAGAAAGCCCCGATCGATATTTTAGCCATCGGGGCTTTTTTTCGCAAAACGGTTCTGGGTTGTCTACACTGGCCATCTTGCGCGAAAGCATTTGTGCAAAAGGGCTTTTGCCCGAGCGGGAGCGTCAAAGTATTTGCGCAAGAAGCACTCATGTTGTACATTACAAAGTCAGTGCTCTTGCGCAAATTCAAGCGGCCAGTGTAGACAGCTGGCAAGTTTTTCCACAAAAGCAGTCACTTTTGCGCAAAAACTTGCCAGTCTATACGCAGCAGAGGTGTTTAGAGGTTATTAGCAAAGGGCCTGTTGCTCCCATATTCTTCAACAATAAAAGGAAATGTCACTCTCCTTCTTTCTTTCTCTCTCTCTGTGTCACACACATACACACATCCTTTGCCGTTTATTGTTGTGTGTTTTATTGCAAAATATCAACAGAGTGTTTTTAAATATAGCACTTGATCTAAGACTATTATACTTATTGACCAAATAAAGGCCTCTGTTCTGCTTTGTTTTAAAATATGCATTAGTTGTCCCTCCAGTACTAATTAACAGATCAGACCCAGTCTAAATCTCCCATCTTGTGAAATTGCAGTGATTTTTGTTTGGTCTTCAGCAATCCTCCATTCTATGTCAGCATGTTCTAGGATTTGGAAAGCAGGTTTTGCTTTGCTGTCTCTAGACACTAGCTCTGATGTCTGTGTTTTGATTTGTTTATTGTGATGTGTCCTAAAGAGCATTTAATTATTTTTCTAGAACTTTGGTTGGGGCTATGCTTGCTCATCCCTGGGTTAATTTCAACAATTAAGATACACCTAAGCTACGTTGTGGCCCTGTATCCTGTAACCGCATTTTGGATATTCACCCCCTCCAAGTCAACAGAGGGATGTTTTGACAATATTTGACTAGCTGGTTAGATTCTGATATTGCTGACTCTCTATCAGCAAAACACTGGTCAAAATAGAGTTAGGATATCTAAGCACATACATTGAATAGGGAAAAGTGTCTTTGGCTGAGTGTCTCTTAGGGCTCATCAGAAAATTGAAAGAGAAGGGATGTCCATAGGAGTCCAACATTCAGGGTAGCTCATGACAACAGGTCTGTGCCCTTCCATGGCCCCAAGGCCCTGGACACTCCTCCTTGCCAGGTCATGGGAGAGTCCCTCCGCATCTGTCCCATTGCACAGCAGCAGTAGTGCCAGACGTCCCCTAAGGAATCCCAGTATCAGGCACACTTATGAGGGACCCCTCAAGTATCTTTTCATCACATGCCAGCAGCTGCACTTAAAGCGGCACTTGCCAGCAGAAGGAGAGGACACGACCGAGAATGGGGGTGTTTACAGCTTAACAGGAGAGGGTTTATCACTGACAGAGGCTTCCCCTGGATAAAAAGGAAGGGTAGAGGCCAGCAATGGAAGGAAGGGTGGGACATAGGTGAAAACCACTCACACAACTAAGGTTCTCCAGAGGTTTAAGAGAAACATACACATCCCCCACCACCAGGACTTTTTCCATTACCTCGAAGGCAGTGGCCTCTGATTCCAGGAAGAAGACCTATACATCTTAGAAGCTGCCACCACGGCTGTGGGCCGCGCCACCCTTGCCCGACACCTGTACATTGGTTTCCATGTGGGGTGAGGCAGGCTGCCTGGTTAGGGTGAGAAAACGTGCTGGTGGCATCTGGTAGAGATGATGATGTGCTAGGCAGAGGGGCTGCAGCCATATGTTTGGGGGAGGGAAGTGAGGGGGGAACATGACACTGCATTGTGCTATGATCAATTAATGCTCTTTGGTGAGGGAGTAGGGGACTGAAATGCAATGGAGTCTGGGGACTGATGGGGTGCAATATGAGGTTTCATTTTCCTTTGGTAATAAACCGCACATTCTGCAATATAAAAAAACCCACCAGAAACAAGGGATGACAAGAGAAGGGACAGCTCCATGAGTTTATGAAGCTTTTGTTATCCATGGCAGGTATTTAGCGTGCTGATCTGAATCCCATCCTCCCCTCAAGAATGCATCTAAAGCTCTGTTGTGTGTTCAGGATATTAGATACGAGAGGAGCCAGTAAACACCAAAGATAAACTAGATCTCTAACTTTATTATACACAGAAAAGTAAAAGAAAGAAATGCAGACTTACATATATCCATTCCAATGAATGGGATAGGTAGCACAGACAATATAATAACACCTACAGTTAGGACAGCACACAAGATATTTAACTTTACAGATAAAAGCATACATGTACTTATTGCTATAAATCAACACACACAGTTCCACCATTAGCAATTTACAATTGTCAGATGGAAGGCTGTGGCCTCTTTCTTTCCCCATGCATAGAGGCGTCCACAATGCATTTGCCAGTAGGAACAGGCACCAACTTCTTAATTGCAGTGAGTAAGGTAGTGGGACCCCTTACCCCATCCCTTCCACTGATTATGTGTTCTACACCTATATTTATACTTGACTTGGTTGTTCTAATCATCTCTACCAATCAATTATGTATTGGTAATTAGTATTGTATAAAGCACCTATTATGCTCATATATGGAGTACATTCTGCCATGCAGGATATTGCTAAAACTATATGCGCAAATAACAGTTTCATGGCTGTACTCTGTACTTTTTGCTTATCGGTACACAAGTACCAACCAGTATGAGGCCACTTGTTCTGTGTAATTTTGACTTGGTTTCCCTGTACCAGGCTTAATCTGCATTGTTATGCAAAACAATTACTGACTCTTACAGCTCCCCTATTAACCCATGCCTTGACTGTGTGCTTGCCACACACGGGACTTGAACCAGCCCTGGAGTTTTGCTTTCAGGGGTCTGTACTGGAGTCGAGGCAGATATAATTGTTGAGGCAAGGCCATCCAGGCTCCCCTACAAGCTCCCGGTCTGATTTCCATCCAGGATTGGGATTCTAGGCCCTGGATTTCCAACGTAATAGATTTTGCTGCAGTACAGCCCTTCAGCACATCGCAAACACATTTGGAAATAATTTAAATTATGCATTCCCTTTAGGGCCCTGAATCTTTTGTTTAAAACCTTAATGTTTTCCTTTCTTATTCCTTATTCTGATTGAAGGATTTCCCCCTATTCGTTGGAGAGCTGTGAACACTAATTTGACACTGCACTGTGCTATGATCAATTAATGCTCTTTGGTGAGGGAGTAGGGGACTGAAATGCAATGGAGTCTGGGGATTGATGGGGTGCAATATGAGGTTTCATTTTCCTTTGGTAATAAACCGCACATTCTGCAATGTAAAAAAACCCCACCAGAAACAAGTGATCTAATTATAGACTTGATACATGACCTGTAGGCGCCACCATCTGGACATAGTGCTTATAAGCAACTAGAATATAAGGGCTGAAACAGGCAGATTTGGGAGATTTAGGATTTTGCTAGGCCGTCAAATAGTTCTTGTCACAAATAATAAAAAAATATTTTATCTGAAAAAAGACTTGTGTGTTGGATATTTGGAGATGATAAACAACAGCTAGTAACAGTGTTAGTCTTCTATGGTTTAATTCATCATTCTAAACCATTGGGACCAAATCCTAGGCTCCTTGAAGGTAGGAGCAAAATTTAACCAGAGAGCTCCAACTCATGGAGCTAAACTGCTGATTGGTGTGGTGGCGAGATCTCTTTAGATTACAGATTCTCATAATGGCTTGTGTGTATTAAGCTCAAGTTTTTTTCTCCCCACTTTGGTTGGGTACTTGTCTAAGGTTACAGCTGGTGCTTTACTGTGGTGTGAGTGGAAGCTATCTTTGCACAAGCAGGATCTGTTTCCAAAGACACGTGTTCAGGAGACATGTGTATTGCAATGCACCGTAACATCAGCAAGTAAATGTCACGTGCTCTGCTGCAGAGGGGTGAGGTCAGTCTTTCCCCAGGCAGCCTGTTTTCAGAAGCCTGTCCTCATCCAGCAACTCATATTGCATTTGAGAGACCAGCAATCGAATTCAGCATTATCTAACTTTGTGCACAACAGCCAGACTCATGGTTTTTTGGGTTAACAAATCTTTGTTATCTTCCACCTCACACTAGGAGAAAATCTAATTCGCTTTGGCCTTGTTACTTATAGAATTCTTGATACTTGCACAAAGTAGATGAAGAGCCTTATGTGCTGGCATTCTACCCTCACTTTCCATGCACAAGGCTAATGAGAATCAGACCTGAGGAAAATAATCCCATCGGCACTGAAATCCATGAAAGTGCCCAGATAAAGTGCATTGGTGCTATTTGAGCCATGCACTGTAACCTATAAATAATAATCTAGCTAGTGAAATATAAAGAAAAAAACAAGTTTAAATCAGGGTTAAATAGTTATTAGTAGAATATTTTATGTGAATAAACCTGTAGGGACACAATGGATCATGGGAGCATTGATGTTGTTTTTCTCTCTGATCCTGCTTTCTCTTCTGAAATATTGTTCTCATGGGAAGGGAAGAGAATACAATTCTTGTTGATTTCACACCAGAACTAGCTGCCCAAAAGCAAAGTCTGAGGGGAACATGGTGGCTATTTAAAAAATGCCAAAATATTTTGCTTTGAACTCAGCACTTGAAGATTGCCTCCCATTTTCATAAGCCCTGTTCACCCAGGCTACGTCTACACTACCGGTTTTGCTGGCAGTGAGTATGCAAATGAGGGGTGGATTAGCATATTGCACACCTCATTTGCATAATTTACCCGAGCTGGTTTTGCACAAAGTGTTTTTGCGGAAAAAAAGGAAGTGTGAACGTTTTCTTTTTGTGCAAAACCCCTTTTCCTGCCAGATTGGTAAACCTCCTTTTTTGGGGCATAAGGATTGGGGGGGAAGGGTTTTTTGCACACAAAAAAAATCCACACTTTCTTTTTTTCTGCAAAAACCCTTTGCGCATAACCAACTCACATAAATTATGCAAATGAGGTGTGGTGATATGTTAATCTGTGCCTCATTTGCATACTCACTGCTGGCAAAACCAGCAGTGTAGACATAGCCCCAGAGATTATGGCAAGGCCTTATATCTTTGGATAACTGGGACTGAACTATCTGTCATATAGAAATACATTTAAACACCACCTGAATTTTAAAAAGATACTTGTTCTACAGTTTGAATAGTCCGGGTGAATTTGTTCTTTTTTTGGTGGGTGGAGGGAGGAAATGATCCCATACTTACCACATGCTACCTGTGTCTAACCTGTGTATTCCTCCATGTCCTCTAGGTGCAGCTATGTTGTACTTATTTCTATACACACTACTACCTCTTCCAAAACATGTCCTATTAAGTAGTTGCAATGCACATGAGACAAAACATTTAAACGTTACATTGATTTGCTGCTGTTCATTTCGGTATTGCAGTTGAGAGGTAAACACTTTATGGCATCCCCAAAGTGCAAAATAAATTAAGGTTAAAAATAGCAAAAGTTGGGGCTGGAAGTCCATAAGAATATTCTTGCATCTGCTGAAAAGGCCTACAAAGTATAGTCAGGCTTTTTTTAAAAAATGCAGCTTTTTTCTGGTCACCAAACATTGCAATCCTTTTTATTTCTATTCATCCTTCTGAGCTTTTTTTTTCTCCCTAGTGGCTTATTCTTGCCTTCCTTTGGCTTGGGTATTTGCTTGTTCTGAAATACATTCTTAGCTTTATCTCCATTAGGTGTTTAGAATTTACCAGGAATTTCCTCCTTCTCCCCTGCCCTCAGCATAGCATAGGAGCTGAATATTTTGCTATAAAACAAAACTAGAACATTTTGGGCACAGTTGGCATTGGTTGTTTCACAAACACAAGAGAAAATGTCACTTCTATCTGGTTCAGAGTTGATTGTTCCTTCTACAATGATGTAACTTATATTAGTGAAAATATACAACAGGGAGCATCCACAAGCTAGCAGCAACTATGAGCACTAGGGACAGTGCTCATCCTAATGCCATGTTTTGGCATTGGTTATGTGCCTGGTAATTCCCCAGTGAGTGTGTGCTGAGTATCACATCTGCATCAGATCATCACATCAGATGGGTCAGTTTCAGATGCACTTAAGGAGTTTAGCCTCTTTAGCTCAATCTGTTGCATCTCATATTCTTGAGGTCCCTGGTTCAGTCTCCAGTGTGTTGGCCAACATTTCCATTGACTTTCCTGGGAGTTATGCACATGTACCTGAAGGCCGTATTTGGAGTTCTGAGCAAAGCGGGCAACAGCCATTCTCAAAGATGTAGCAGAAGGAATAGCTTGGTGTCATTGTATGTTAGTAATAATTATTATTTTTTTAATAATGCCCATTGAGTTCTTGGTGCAGGCACTAAAAAATAATTATTTTGAATGAACAAATGTGGAGCCTTCCATTGGAGTCTTTCCACTGACTTTAGTGGGAACCTTTAGACCAGGGCTCAGCAACCTTCTCAAACCAAAGGGTGTGTCTAGACTACAGGGTTTTGTCAACAAAAGTGGACTTTTGTTGACAAAACTATACCTGCGTCTACACTACCACTGTTTTGTCGACGGCGGTTTTGTCGACGGCGGTAAACTTCATTCTACGAGGAATAACGCCTTTTGTCGACAGAGTTCTGTCAACAGAAGGCGTTATTGCATCTACACTGTCCTTTGCGTCTACACTCTCATGTCAACAAAGCGGCTTGCTTTGTCGACAGAACTGGATGTAGTCTAGACGCTCTTTTTCGATAGAAGCTTTGTCGATAGTATCTGTCGATAAAACCTCTGTTGTCCAAAGCCTGTAGTCTAGACATATCCAAAGTGCCAAACTACATCAAAATTCAGAACAAGCGGTCAACAAAGAGCCGAATAAGAATACCTATTTGCATGACTGAAAATAAACAACCTAATAGTATTGATAATTTACAAGATGATTAATAGTAGCATAATGAAACGTACTCACAGACTTTATTTAATTGGACTTCTGCTGCTGTATCATTTCACACGTTTCTTTGAAGTTTAGATCATAATTGGTCAAATTCAGGTTCACGCATACATTTAAGCTGAGTAATTGCACATTTTTAAATTTTTGAATTCATTTTTTATTTTAATTTAAAAAGTTGCATGTATTTTGGAAATGACAAAAGTGCCATATTTGGTTCCATACTGTATCTGAGTCCCATTGGAGCCAAACACATGCTTAAATTAGTCACATGTTTGAGTGATTTGGGGGATTTAGAGCCTAATTTGGGACAATCTTGTTCATGAGAATATTTCTTACCTAAGAATCTCAGGATCCTTCACACAAATTCAGGCCTTGATTTTTCAGGGTACATCTGAACAGCAGCATTATTTCAGAAGTTATTTCAAAATAATAAAATGTGTGTCTGCACAGCAAGCCATTATTTCAAAATAATGTCGAGCTGGAGGACTTCTTACTCCAACTCCTAGAATCCTCATTTCATGAGTCTGAGAAGTCAAAGGAAGAGTGTTCTTCCTTTGACTTCCTGCTGTGTGGACTGTGCCAAAAGCCGAATTAAGCTATTTCGACTTCAGCTACACAATTGATGTAGCTGAAGTTGCGAATCTTAATTCGACTTTTGCCCTGCTGTGTAGATATTCCCTCAGAGTCTTACACAAACAGTATTTGCTCATGTGAGTAACTCCTTTGACATGAAATAAGACTAATTACATGAGGAAGGCTTTTGAGGATTAGACACTCGATCTGGAAATCCTGGAGAGGGAATTAAAATGAAATTCCATGTTGACTTTTAGAGAATTAATTTTCTAAATATAACTGTACATTACATAGCATAGGTAGACAGTTAAGATGATATCATGAAGGCTATTTTTAATCTTTTTCCAATTTCTTTATCATCTAGGAGCATCAAATCTTTTTGAAAATTACAGTACGTTCTACTACTTCGGTGTATCTTCGAATGAATTGCTGCCAGACCACTCAGGGATCATGGGCATCTGCCTGGGTCTTTCACCAGTGATAATTTTAGCTGCCTTTTTCGAGACTTAATGTCTGTGTTGTTATCAGACTATCCAGCAACAACATTTCTATCACTGTTCATTCATTTCTATTGCTCTAACCTATTGTCTTTACTGTTTTAATTATTTTGCACCAGCATTTCTTACCAGAAATATGCCTTTATGGTAGACATCTTTGACTCTGAGTTTAGTCCCATGTGAAAAGTCTCCTGATCCAAATATCCTCTACTCTGAGTCTGCCATACAGAAGCACAATCCAACTCCAGAAATGCTGTGGAGTTTACTTGATGTGTTTAAGCTCACCCTGAATTTCTTTGCTTTCTGCCTCTATTTTCAGCATTTAATCAACCAGTTCTTTATTAGAAGTCACTCTCATCTTTCTGTTGCTTTGTCTTCAGATTTTGAAAGATGATCTATGATTGCATTTCAGTCATTGGGCTTAAGGAAAAATCTGTTACTAATCCAATGCCAGTTGTCATCTTATTTTCATCAATTTAATGATTAAACTGCTTGAGAATGTCTTAGACCATTTTTATATTGTATTTTTGATGGTGTCTTAGATTTCTGTCTGTGGATCTCAAAAGGCTATTGAATTCAAACACATCTTTATATACTCCTGTATGCAGCTTTTCACTTCCACTAGATTTGGATATTTTATTTCTCTTACCTAAGATTTTTTTATTTTCAATGTTTTAACTTTTTGCATGTTATTTTGCAAATTTCATTGCTCAAGTTTATCAGACTAATTCTGATTTCACTTAGACTAGCTTAAACCAAGAGCAACTGGACTGTAATCAAACGAGTTACACCAGTCTCAACTGGATATTAGAGTACAACCGACCCCTATATTGCTTAGTTGAAATCTTAAATAATGACTCTTACCACTGCAGAGTCACTGAGTGACACCAAAAAAACTATAAATCAAAGCTGAATTTAGAACCCAATACCGTAATAGAAAGATATCTGAGCTTTAAGCTTAATATACTGTACTGAGACATGATTCTCAGCAC
The DNA here is from genome assembly GCA_030068395.1 of Apalone spinifera. NCBI lineage: Eukaryota > Metazoa > Chordata > Testudines > Trionychidae > Apalone > Apalone spinifera. Next base: position 28,405,214 of record JANRFK010001605.1, on the reverse strand, counting down.
AGATAGCATTTTTGTGGTTGACTAATTGATTTCTAAGCTGACGCTAGAAATTCTCCTCACAAAACCTTCAAAACAAGTTCCTATCTCCTCAGTATAGGGACTAAAATTTCACTGGATCTTTATATAGAGGCAGGTGTATTCTTAACAAACCTAGGATGCTTAGTCAAGATAGAAACTTTCACCATTGCTGTGCCATATTGACTTTCTGGTCATTAAAATCTGTATGACATTGTATACGTGGATGCTGCCTTACATCCCAAAAAGGGCTGCAAAATCATTGGGATTTGGTTCAGGTCCATATACTATCTCTTAATACTGTAATTGTAGTTCTAAAACCAACAAAGGATTAAAACATTATTTCTCTTCAAAGTCATTGCTCTATGCTTCCCCTCCCCTGAATGAATACAACCACAAAGCCTGCAGAAAGTGTGAGCACAAAAATTAGCTTCTTTGGGCCTCAACTCAATAAAGTGCTTAAGTATGCATTTAAGTACATCTCTAGTCAGCAAAGTTCTTAATCATGACTTCAAAGGCATGTAAGTCCATTCTTGACATTAAGCATGTATTGAAAGATTTACTGAGCAGGGATGATTTGAAGCGCATGGTTATAATTAAACATGTGCTTAAATGTTCTGCTGAACTGAGGCCATAATCAACAGTGTCATTACAAATGTTTTAACTTTCAAGACAGACTTCGATTGTTTTTGTTTTGTTTTCTGTTTGTTAGATAATTGTGCTGCATGTAGAACATTTTCCCTATGCCTTTATCTTTCCATATAAAACAGGCTAGATAAACAATACCTTCTGGAGATGCTCACCATCTAGAAGCAAGCTTATATATTTTCAACTAAGCACTTACAACCTTAACAAAAGGATAAAATATCAACCTACAGGGCTTTTTTGCTTCAATTCTACTTTTGTGTGCTATGGCTCCATCAGTAAAACTGACATCTTTGAGCCTTAAGTTACACATCAACATGGAATTCATTGCAGATATTTTCAACCGAGGATCATCCAAAAAGCAGTATTGGCAGAAGAAAAATGGTTTCTTGTGTTTCAGGAATATTAAAGCTATCTATACTGAAATCTGTGTCAACTTTATCATTTACATTCTTGCAATTATCATGTACAATGTTTATCATGTACAGTGCTACTGGCAGCCAACCCTCTAGGCAGAACAATGGCTTACTCCAGTTTTACCCTGATATAATTCCATTGTTACATTAACATGAAACTGAAGTACAATATGGACGAATCAAGCCCAGTGTTTATGAATTCTAAGGTTTACAATTATAGATCTTCATGAATGGAAAACCAGAATGGTTTCACATAAAACAAAACCATGTGTGTTGCTAGGGGACTCAGAATCAACTATTTGCAGATCTACAAAGGTATTTAGGCAGTTAATAATGCAGGTAGGTGTCTAGTTGGATTTCCACAAATGCCCAAGTTAGGTGCCAAACTCCCATTTAAATCAATTGGCACCTACCAGCATCTAGGTCCAGATCCTCAAAGATATTTAGAAGAAGTTAGGTACTTAGATATCTCTGGGGGTCTGGGTCCTGACCCTTAACTTTGGGCACAGTCCTGTAACTTCAGTGCCTCTGGAATAGCCCAGGGAGGAACTGTTCCGTCAGAGACACATCTGTGAGTCACAGTTCTATCCCTGTTCCCCTCTTGTTCTGGAGGAAGGAATAACTTACTGCAGCCCTTGAAGGAGTATTGCTTGGGCACATGGCTAGATAATCTGTCCACAGGATCAGGAGGGTGGAACCAAGGCTACTTGCTCACCCAGAGGAGCACTTGAACAGCAGGAGCTGTGTGTGCTCTGCACCAGAGTCCTCCTGAAGGGCTGGGTAGGTCTTAGTCAGCCTGGCAGAGAGGTGAGAGTAGCCTTCTTCCCCCTTCTTGGCTAGGCACAGTCTGGCCCTTTCTGTTACTTTAGTTCTTTTGATGTTACCTATATTTAAAAAAAATATTGATGAAAAACCAGTCTCACAACCAAGGACTTGTTCTGTTTTTCTGTGTGTGAGTGGTCAGTGAGCAGTCTGGGTTTTTTTCCCCCTTCAACAGAGCACAGCCAGTGCTGGCTGTACCAGAAATGTGGGGAGGGGTCTCAGATCACAGATGGTCATTTTGTGGCCAGAGCATATGCAGATCAAAGCTGATATAAGCTATAGGACAGCAGAATTGGCCTTCACTAGCTCTGAAATATGGGGAGTTCAGAGGAGGATTATAGCCACCTTCACATCTTCCATCAGTTTCTCTGCTTAGGGCAGAAATAGAACAGTAGAGAATTGGGACCACATATTATTTGGTTGTAACAGATCATTCCATTGACATGAATCAAATCATTCTAATGCTAAATTAGAAAACAGTGGAGAAAGGAGAGTACAGCCATTACCTCCCTTTAGAATGTGAACAAGTCTGTGGCATCTCATTTAGTTAATAGATGATAAGGGGACTGTACTGTACACTGGTATAGCTCGTGAGAAAACCACCAAAAATACATATCAGATACTGTATGGAACGGCAATTCCACTTGACCCAGTCAAATGCCTTTTCTGCATTGTTTGATGGGAAACAGGATTGTGTGTATTTCCCACTACTCAGTACATATTATTCAAAGCAGATATTCCCCCAAAAATTGCACTTAGTGTTTATGGGTGGGACATTGTCTACTCAAGCTGCTAGGTTTAGCTAAAACTTATCGCCATCAGATATGATACTGGGTAATTATTTAAAATGCCATAAATGTTTACCACAGGCTACATTCTGTCTCTGTTAGTCACACTAGATTGTACCCTTCTCTAAGTCCCAGAGAACCAGTGAAGCCTACTGGCAGAGTAATAGACTATTCAGTGTGAGTAAAGGTGGCAGAATTTGGCTGTCAGGTAAAATCCTCCATCCCTTCTATATCTTTAATTAAATGCTTGTGCTGCAACTTTTATGATCTTACAGTAGTTGTTATGCATAATTAATGTGCCTTTTTGCTTAAACTGGTGTGGAAAGTGGAATCATTTCCCAGCCCATTTGCTCCTAAATTTTTCATTTTTACTGTCAGTTGTCAGTTCAGTGAGCTTCTTGTAGCATAACTGGTTCAAATTCCATTTTAGCTAAAATAAAGCAGAATTTTTTTAAAACTTGTGGGGCCACATGCTCTGTAGGTGTAAGTCTGTTACAAATAAGTTAAGTTGCTAGAGAATTTGGCCTTTGGGGCTGAGATGCATATACTCACAGTCACTGTATATTGACATAATAAAGACATTTCTTAACTAAGAACTTGATTCTGTTACACCTATTCATCTAGAGCTGACCTGTAACCTTGCACTCGAGACCGAGTCAGGGTTAATGTGACTTTGTGTAGGTCAAGGAACAAGGCAGGAACCAGAATACGAAACTAAGAATCCTTCTGCTTCCATTTCCCCCTTTGCCCTTTTAGGGAAGTAAATCTACGTCATCTTACATGCCACATTGAGGGTGCATCCCAGGACCTGGGCATGCTCCTATCTCCAGAACTGGAGAGCGAATAGCAGCCTGACAGCAGTGCAAGCTTAAGATCTGCAGATGGGGTGGCCTGTGAAGAAAAATAAGCAAGTTTCTGACTCTGCTGGGCAGGCATGCAACAGGGCTCAGGATTGGCATCGCTGTGAATAATAGCTTTCTCTGAAAACATGCCACTGGGCTCAGTGAGAAGGCAGGAATGTGGATAACAAGAATGCCCAGTTATCAGAACTAATGACGATAAACATTTTGGAAGGGATCTTAAAATTCCTGCTTCAGGGCTTAGAATCACAGACCCATTGGGTTAAAAGGGACCAGTAGGATTATCTAGCCTAACACTCCGCCACGCTGCAGGATTTGTTGTGTCTAAACAACAGTTCCATTTAAGCTGGCTGTATAGCCATGCAGCTTTCCATTAAGCCCCACTCCGGAGCTATTAAGCCCCATGCAGGCACTCAGAGCTGTAGTGTGGAGAGATCTCTCTCCCCAAGCCCTGAAGCTCTGGGGCTAGCAGGAAGGAATCTCTTCCCACTGGCCCCAGCATGGAGCTGCCATGGTCAGTGGAGGGGAGCCACTCTGCACTGGCCCCACCAGGGAGTAAATCAGATAAGCCTGAGCCCCAAACCCCTACCTGCACCCACCTGCACCCTAAGCCTCTCATTGCCAGCTCTATCCCAAAGCCCACACCTCTAGTCCAGAGACTGTACTCCCTCCTGCACCTCAACCCCCATCCCAGAGCACCTCTGCAAACCTGGAGCCCCACTCCTGCATCCCAAACCACTTCTTCCAAGCCTCACCCCAGACCTACAACTCAAGTCAGAGCTTTATACCCCAACCCCCTGTCTCAGCCCTGAGCCTCTCAACTCCAGCCCCACCCTACAGCCTGCACCCGCAGCCAGAGCTCTCACATTCCTGCACCCCAAACCTTTGCCCCAGGCATGAGCCTCCTCCTACAGTCAGAACCCCTTAGCCCCACCCTGCAACATGAATTTTGTTATGTGCACCAGTATGAAGGTGATGTGTCACACATAAAAAAATTCATTCTACTCTGCAGTGGAAAAAACTAGAGGGAATACTGGTCTAAACCATCCTAGACAGATGGCTATCCAGCCTCTTGAAAACCTTCAGTGAATGCATTGCCATGTCCTTCCTAGCCAGTCTGTTCCATTTTCCTATTGTTCTTGCAGTTAGGAAGTATTTCCTGAGATCTAATTTAAATCCACTATGCTGCAGTTTGGACCCATTGCCACTTGTCCTGCCCTGTGTGGCAAAAGAACAACTTTTCTCCATCTTTCTATGGCAGCCTTTCAAGTTTTTGAAGACCACTATTGCTCCCTCTCTTAATCACCTCTTTTCCATCCCTAGAGGTTTTTATGTCTCGGCTTGACACAGCCCTGGCTGGGATGGTTTAGTTGGGATTGAACCTGCTTTGGGCAGGGGGCTGGACTTCATGACTTCCTGAGGTCTCTTCCAGCCCTAGGATTCTATGATGTACACTGCTTGAGATTATAGCAGGCACAACAAAACCACTGGCAACTGGAGCAAAATAAAAATCAATCAGGTAAACTATGATATGGGCAACCACTCTCAGGCACAATAAAAATAATAACACAGTAGGCTTAAAGTCCCCTTGCATGTGGGTGTTTCAAGCAATGGAAAGGAGTACAAACCTCCACATGGGTGACATAATCTGTGATTCATGGCATGAGACAAGAACACAATTTTACAGAAGAAAGAACACCATACAAAACAAAGTAACTGAAAGAAACATGCATGTGATATTATTGCCTTTGAACAAAAAGTGTATTAGCTGCCAACACTGGCATGCTTGCTATGGCAAGCAACCACAGGGAAATAAAACTTAGAAGTTAATATCAAAGGGTGGTTAAAGCTTTCTGTGGGGGATTATGCATGAAAACACAATAAAGAAGAATATTGTTTTAAAAATAAACTCAGAATAAGCAATGAAGAGTCCTTTAACTTAGAAGTTCTTGGTGCATTTTTACAATTCCAACATTTGTTAAAAGAGAACCAACTGAAAGAGCTTAGCACTGGATAGGGATGAATTCAGCCAGGTTTATTTTGGAGCTAAAGGTATAGGAAAAAGCTGTCTGACTACCTAAGCCCATAGATAAGGGTCTACTCCTGCAAACCTTAGCTGCTGGAGTCAGTTGGTCTGCTTCCATTAGTAAAGGTTTGCCCAAGTGATACTATGTACATCAGTAGTTTTATTGCCTATGTGTGAATGTTTGTTCATATTAACAGGAATGTGCTTGTTTCACTATTTGGGTGCATATACAACCAGTTACATTCCTCAAATCATAGTTGGAACCATTGGTTCTAACAGAATCCTCCCCCACATTCAGCACAACAGAAGGAATAATTTATCACCCACTCCTAGAAATCAGCATCCATATGCCTTGCAGAATGCCAGCAACAGGGTCAGCAAACCTGCGCACAGACTGAGAAAAGTGAATTCCATCATCAGGGATCTTGTATTTAACCAGAAGAGCTACTGGCTAACCTCAGCTGCTACCTACATTATCCTGAAAAGGGGTTAGATAGGAACTAACGTGCCCAGAAAATCAGAGGTTAAAAACAGTCCCTTGAATTGTACCCATAAAGTAACTAGAAGCCTGTGCTGGTTCTAAGCCATGGATATGGGAGATGCTGTGATAGAGTGAATAGATGATTTCTGCATCATCCAAGGTACAAAATAGCATGGAGCTGAAAGCTATTGATAAATTTCTCTTCGGGATCCAAAGAAAAGCAGTCATAATAGCATTAGCAGCCACTGAGGAAAGCAGTGTAGTGCACTAGGGAAAGACAATCTTGCATACAGTCTCAGTTCCTGAAGGGCATATCTACACAGAAGAGCTAAAGTCAGAATAAGCTACGCAATTTCAACTATGTCAATTGCGTAGCTGAAGTTGAAATAGCTTAATTCAGCTTTTGGCGCTGTCTATGCAGCAGGAAGTCGGAGGAAGAACACTCTTCCTTTAACTTCCCTTACTCCTCATAAAATAAGGGTTACCATGAGTTGAAGTAAGAAGTCCTCCAGCTCGACATTATTTCAAAATAAAGGCTCGTCGTGTAGATGCACATTTTGTTATTTTAGAATAACACTGCTGTGTGGCCTTGCCCAAAGGGAACTGAAAAAGGGATGCTGTTTTTCAAATAAAAAGACCAGCATGTCTGGTTACCACACAGTCGGACAAATATCCCACTTGATGTGTTCATCTTTGGAGTTATTAAGTTATCCTGGAATTTCAAATTTTTAGCAATTATGATAGATTGGATGAAAGAAAATTTGCTTGCCCTACCTTACAGAGTCTGATTTATCTTGAAACCAAAACAGTTTCACCATAATGCCACTGGGAGGCTCATTATCTTTCTTGCTAGCTTCAAGGGGAATCATAACTTCATAGGACCCATTTTAAAGCTCATGATCCTTCTTTCCATTTTCAAATAGAATTAAATAACTGCTGCACATACACAAGACATGTTTGCCCTCTGCTTCTTCTATTTTGGACCTTATATTCAATCTTCTGCTGAACTTTTCAACATTTTAATTTTGTCAAGTATGAAACCCACATCTCGTCCTAGTTTCCCTCTCAGCAAATACCTCTTTTGTTGCTTAGTATCTTCTACTCCTCTTTTCTTTTCCTCTGTTTATTTTAGGAGCCTGATTTGTCTAGAATTGGGTCTAGAACTTGTCACCTCACCTGTTCTATGTTTGTCATCTTTTGTTTCACCCTGTTATTCTTCTATCAGTCCAGAAAGGTTTTAAAGGATACATTTTCATCTTGAGAGAGAAGCTGGCCATGAAGGCTTAGGCCTAGTCTAAACTAAGCCCCCCTATTCCATCCTTGATCTAAGCTGTGCAACTTCAGTTACGTGAATAGTGTAGGTGAAGTCAACATAATTACCAGTGTCTTCCATGCAGTAAGGTCAGTGGCTGATGTTTTCTGGTCGATTTGGTCACTCTTCTCATCCTGGTGGAGCACAGGAGTCGACGGGAGAGCATTCAGAGGTTGAATTGTTGTGCCCAAGCAGACATGATAAATCGGACAACGAAGGATTGATTGCTGCATGGTCAATCCACCATGTAATGAAGACAAGCCCTTAGAGTAATTACTGCTGAACCATATTAGTAGGCAGATCTGGTCAACAGCAACCAGATTACAGAAGCAATGCATGGTGTCTCTGGGGCAGAAGGAAATAGGAGCCAGGAATAGAAGAGATCCTTCAGGGAAGATCCTAGAAACATTCAGTATGGAGGAGATAGCTGTGACTGAGCTGTATACTTTACTACTTCCATTTCAATAACACCAAATTGCAGGAAGGGGTTAAACTTTGGAGAGAAACTATGGAAAATATGACCCCAATCCTTCAATCCAGCTAAACTATGCAGGACATGCTACAGGGCTGACTCAGATTGCTTCAGCAGCTGGGGATTGCTGTGCACTTTGGTCATGTTCCCATATTATCTTTAGCATGCCCCCTGACTTGGGGGAAGGAGAGAAGCTTCAGATAAATGCAGAAATGTTTTTGATAATGGGACAGAACAGAGCCAGAGAAGGATGCACAATCCTGGATTTATGACAGCCAAGACATATTCCATTTGCAAAGTTCCTCTAGAAAAAAACAAAACTAAGGAAACCCTACACACATGCACATACAAACCGTCCAAATACAGAAGGTTGGCCAACATGTAGCCCTCTGTTCAGTCTTATCTGTAACTGCTTGCTTAAAATTCCAGAGAGTCTTTTTAAAGACAATTTTTTGCCCACTAACTGTATTTCTTGGCTGAGAACGGTGCCTAAAATATATGGGCTGTATATTGATCTGTTTGCATTATTTAGCTCTTGAAAAACATCTGCTGAGCATTCATTAGTTTTGTCTGTATGCCATCACCATATGGAATGCCATCTGCTGGTTGAGTCAGGGATGTGCATTTATGCACCCATATATTCCGATACAACAATGCTATTAACATCTGGTATACCATGGTACATGGTTACTTTTGTGGGACAATAACAGGAAATGATTCATTCCTAACTACAATGAAGCTCCTAATGATAGTCACAATTGTGACTCAAAGCCAAGTTAGAGAAACAGTGCTATCGGTACAGACCCAATCTGTATAGGTCCAAATTTGATGTGGAATAGTATGTGTCATTATCAAGTTATGGGACTTTATTCTTATAACCGATATAGAAATGATGACTTTGGATTACACTAATGGTCTCGCTAATTATGCAGACTATCTTTGATCATGGCCAGAACCACAGGAAGCTCACAGATGACAGTTGTGGAGTAAGCTGCTCATGGGGGAATGTTCATCCTACTACCCTTCAGTTAGAGACAAGCCTAGGCTCTGATGCATTCTATTTTTTGAATCAACATTCTATTTTTTAAATCTGTGGATGAAACTTTGGAGGTTGTCCTTATCCAGATGCACATCTAATCCTGTTTGAAGTCCTGTAAAATCTTTGCCTCAGTGATATCTTGTTGCAGTGAGTTCCACAGGCTTAATTTTGTTTTGAGTAAATAAGTATTTTATCTGTTTTGAAATGTGTTGACTTTCAGTTTCATTACATGGCCCATGGCTCTTGTAATATGAGGAAAGGATAAAAAGGAGCACCCTGTCTCCCTTCTCTATGCTATCCATTAGTTTGCATGCATGTTATGTCAGTGGGATTAGTCATATGCTCAAAGTTAATTCACATGTTTATGTGTTCTGCTGGATTGGATTCGATCATTTGGCAAGGACTAGGTGAAGGAACTATTTAAGATTCCTTTTGAAATGTATGTTTACATCACTGGAATTTGACACTCTTCTCTCTAGCCCTAAGAAGCTTTCCACTGATCAGGGCACCATTTGTCTCTTTGGGAAGAAAAATGTGCTTTTATATAAATATCATGCTTGCTGAGCCATTTGAATGGGTAGCTACCAAGATGCAGGGAATAGTAGTGTCACATGGATTTGCCAGGGAATTGCAGAGTAACACATAAAATCTGGAGGGGAGGGAGTGATTACTCTTTGAAACTCATGATTTTTATGAGTGTCTTGTGATGAGAGAATATGCTACTGGAGATTGTCAGAAAATGCTATTTAAATGTAACATGAAAACATTTTTCTCTTGGAATGCTGTCCTATAGGTAGGGTCAATCATTTATATAAGAGGACCTGCTTAGTTTTTAGTTAAAATTGTCTTCCTCATGCCTACTCTAATCCTGAAAGTGCATCGCTATCTGCTTGGGTCATTCCTCAGCACCTGAGTTCTCAACCTGTGGAAAAGAACAAGTTAATAGGGGTCATTATGACTGCCCTTCTTTTTATGGCTTTTTTTCCCCCTGTTCCCATAGGGTATGTCTACACTTGCCCCCTAGTTTGGACTAGGGAGGCAAATGAAGCATAGCAAAGTTGCTAATGAAGCTCAGGATTTAAATAAACCGTGCTTGATTAGCATATTTACATTTTGATTAGCATATTTGCATTTTAAAATGCAGGTCGCCCGATTTAACTTGCCACGTGTAGACGCGGTAGTCTGATCCAAAACCCTTCCCTCAAATTAACTGTTACTCCTCATTGCAGGCAAGTTAAATCGGGAGACCGGCATTTTAAAATGGTGACCAGCCGCAAATATGCTAATCAAGCACGGGATATTTAAATCCCGCACTTCATTAGCAACTTCGGTATGCTTTATTTGCCTCCCTAGTCTGAACTAGGAGGCAAGTGTAGACATACCCATATAGAATCGGAGTATGGAGGAACCCTTATTCCTTATCCCCATCCTTCTCTTACCTAGTCATGAAGGTACATATTGGTGATTCTGATTAAGGAAGGGGTGCCTGGATGTGTCTCTTCACAATCAAAGATTTTGTGTTCCACATTCATTTTGGACTCTGTATGTAAAGAGGTCAGTTATTCACACAGGATAATCCCATATATGTTATTGTGAGAAGGGATTAGTAATTTGCCCCAAATAAATTAGAAGAGGAGTGAGGGGATTGGCAGAGACATCTGGGAAGTATTTTCCAAAAGTACAGCACCTGCATAACACAATTCCTAATTGTACACCTGCGGATGATAACCACTAGTAGCAAATGAATTCATATGTCTTGGAGAAGGGAAGGGGAGGAGAGAATGTAACCTAGATGTTAGACCAAATTCCTTGGATTTCTAAGCTTTTCAAACATTGTTAACTTAAATCGCAAGGATGGGGATGGGCTAAGAATCTTCCAGACATTTTATCAAAGGCAAACAACATTTCAGAAGAAGTCTTTCTGAATGACCCTACCTCAGATGTGGGACAATCTTATTTTCATACAGTTACTTCGTTTTCATCTGAAAGTATTTGCTAGATTCCAAGAGCCCTTTAGCTCGGTTCAGGGACACCCCGTTGATTTACTTATAAAATGGAATCCAACCAATGGGTTTACTTTTCCTCCTGAGTCTCTGATTCAGACTGGAGTTGCCAAAAGTCTGTCAGAGAAGCTAGACAAGGTCATGACTGCAATTCCTTCATGGCCTTCTAAACCTCAATTCTCAGCTCATTGGTAGAGTTGGTAGTTGTCTTTAGGAAGGTTATCTTCTCAGGGAATCTCTTCAATCAAAAAGATTATTCTTAAAAGCTGTTGAATTACTTATTCAGTTTGTCAAGCCTCATTACATTAGGAGGCTTCATGACAGAATACCCAAGAAATGTATCTTTTTGTTCATGGAAATAAATGATGGTCCCACAAAGGAAAAAGCAACTTTAATTATATAGCATATTTCCTTGCAGATAAAATTTCCAAGAACTTCTGTATGTCAGCATTTACATTCAAATCTTAATCTTCAGCACAGGCCTGCATTCTTTTCTGCTCACATGCTTCAAGGAACACTATTAGTCCAAAGTAGGGGGGTTTTGTCCCAGTTTTGAAGCTCTTACTCACTCTGAATAGTATTTACTCACCCTGTTAGCCCACATAGAATTGAGAGAGACTACTGGTATAAGTAAGTACTATTTGGAGTAAAAATTGCAATGTTGCACCTTTCATTGTTCCTTTAATTTCAGTGCTAAAAGTTGTATGTTCCAGTGGGTACAACAGTGGATTGGCAAACATAGGCTCTATTCCTTTCTCTGCCACTGACTTAATATGTCACCTTAGGTAACTCCCTTAACATCTCTGCACCTTATTTATCTCATGTTTAAGTTGGGGGAAGAGGGGTGATGCTTATTTTCCTTTTGTAGAGCACTTTGAGATCCACAAATGAACACTGAAGTCAGTGAAAAGACTTAATTGGGAGTCAGAGCAGGCTCACTCAGAGATAAGTAATTATCAGTATTTAAGGTGTACTTGCTCTCATGTAGAAGGATGTAATATTTGTTGCTTCTTTAATATGGGGCAATTTAATAGTAAAGTTTAACTCTTACATACAGTTTTTCATTAGCAGATCTCAGAGCATATTACAAAAGAACTTGGTGGTATCATTATCCCCATTTTACAGATGAGGAAACTGAGATACAGGGAATGAAGCAATTTGCCCAAGGCCACCCAGCAAGCCAATGGCAGAGCAGAGAACTGAACTGAGTCTCAATCTAGCGAACTATCTGCTAGGCATCACTGCTTCCTTAAATTACCCTTTCAGTCTTGCAACTCTGTTAAATTTCCTTTTTCTTTTCCTCATTTTTCTTTCTGTGACTTTTGGATTTCTTGGTACTTTTTGAATAGCTGAATCATTAGAGGGAAGTTCCTGACAGGTTTGAAAGGGAGGCCCTGTTGGATAGCAAATGCAAAGCTCAAACTAATGACCTCCCTATCATATTCTGCCTCTTCTTTTGACCCTAGCAGGGTTCAGATGGTCTCTTGGCTCAAAATAATTATTAATACATCTTCTCCAATTTAAGAAAAATGCACACCATCTCTTTATTTATACTCTTGGCCCTTTAGAGAATGCCAATATAAACAGCATTAGCTCCTGGACCGAATCCATTCAGGGTTATTAAGCCAGCATTGATCTGAAATCTCACTCCATTAAAAATGTGAAGCTTAAAGCAGTTAACTTCTCCCAAGGTTTATACATTAATTCATCCCTCTCCTTTGCCAGATGGTCAAGAACTAGAATGTTTCACCAATTTTAACAGTGCCTTTTGTAAAATGACTCTTTCCAATTAGTCTCCATTTCATCCATTTACTATTAGGTGCTACTTCCCATATGCAAATAAATGGTGATTCATTACTGCAGTAACAGAGAAAAACAGATTGCCTTGAAAAGTATGGATAGGTAGTTCTGTTTCTCTTGGCTGGGTTGATGAATAACCATTCTCCTGCCTACTTGCTTTTTAGGCACTTGCATGCTTATTAGTCTGGCTCTTTCTATTGGGAAGAGGAGGATGGGAAAATTTGCTGATCACTTTTCTTGAGTTTTCCCCCAAATGCTTCCTGAGAGGATGATAGGCAGGCCTGCCCCCCGCTGAACCAGTCAGTGCTCCAACCACAGATCAGGGAAAGCTTTTCTGCTTGGGGTAACCGCTGGCTCTTGAGTCCTTTATTCACCTCTCCTTTTGTGTCCCTCACCAGGTAGTTCTATTAAGGCATGTCTACACTGGGGAGTTATTTCAAAATAATGTATTTCGAAATAATAATTCTCAAAATAACTGTTTCAAAATAATCTTATTCCTCATCACAAGAGGAAAAGTAACAGAGAGGTAGCCATGTTAGTCTGATCTTGGTAAAACAAAAAAAGCAGTCATGTAGCACTGTAAAGACTAACAAGAACAAGAGTAGTTATTATTTCGAAATAACGGGCTTGGTAGTGTGGACGCTTGCCTTGTTACTTCAACATAATTCGACAGTGTGGACATGCCCTTAGAAGCCATGCTGCTTGGGTTTCCACTAGCTGGTTCCTCTGTCCCACCCTAAGCTTTCCTGGCATTTTGTGTCCATACAGGGGAGTTGAATACCAATGAATGCAGTCTCAGTACTTCACTGCTGGCATCAAACCTATCCCCTTTTTGCTTCCTGTCAGCCCTCACTCCCACCATGGATCCCAGCCCTGTGGATAGTTTGGGGGGATGGTTCTTAGTAGATATTTGTCTCCCCTGCAAATAGTCACATTGTCTACAAAGTATGAGTGAGATCTGCCTTAAGGTACCACCTGTGTTGGCAAAGCCCTAAGGTAGGGGAATGGGTTCTGGAGGCTCCTGAAATTTCAGGTCCATAAACCTCTGCTGTAGGTCATAGGGATGTGTTTGTGTGTATATGAGTGTGTGCGTGTGCGTGTGCATGTGCGTGTGTGTGTGTTGTTTCTATGAAAACAGATTATGTGCTGTACAGTACGTGATGAAGCAAGAAATTCCTGAGCTTTCACTGTCTAGCTCATTGATTTTTTAAGAGACTGGGAGTTTGGAAGCTCTGGAAGCAGCTTGACACGTAATGTGAAACCTGCAAATCCTGCAAATTGCCATGGAAAGGTGAGAGAGGTGAAAAAAATCATTTTATACTGTAGACTTTGGCTCATTTTTTGACAGTGAGAAAACAACTTCTGCCAGTGAAAGCGAAACCTGCGCAGCACAGGGTGGGGTGGGATGGAGTCAGGCAGGGGACTGGAAGGTCAAACAGTCAAATCTGCATTCACTGCATTGACCCCAATGCTGGAGGCCTTGTGGACCCAAAGCTCCCAGCAAAGCCAATGAGCTTTCAGCCAGCAAAATCCTGCCTGGCTCATAGGTAGCATTTACACTGGGGACAGCAGCTTTGGCTGTGCAGGGTCAGTGCCCTGGAGGAACAGCTGGAATCTTATCAACAAGGTGATTTTAAGCAATCTAAGGCATTTAACTTTAATTTTGTATGAACTCTCTGATGCTGATGCTGCTTGTGAGTACTTCCCTGTCCCTAGTATCCCTGCACTACCCCCATGCCCTACCCATCCTATCTCTGCTGCTATTCATGAATGTACACATTACATTTACATACCAGCTTTTCCACAAGGGTCTCAAAGTATTCTACAAAGAGAAGGGAAACTAAGCTCTCAGCCTCCTGAGTAAAATCTTGGTTCCACTAAAGTTGATGGAAGTTTTGCTGCTGACTTCACTGAGGGGCCAGGATTTCAGTCCCTGTGACACTGGGACACTGTGATAGCAGCAAGCGAGGAGCCAGAGAACAGTGGATGTCATAGAATCAGAATCATAGATCTAGAAGAGACCTCAGGAGGTCATCAAGTCCAACCCCCTGCCCAAGGCAGCACCAACCCCAACTAAATCAACCCAGCCAGGGCTTTGTCAAGCCAAGACTTAAAAACCTCTAGGGATGGAGAATCCACCACCATCTCCCTAGGTAACTCATTCCAGTGCTTCACCACCCTAGTGAAATAGTTTTTCCTAATATCTAACCTAGACCTCCCCTATTGTAACTTGAGACCATTGCTGCTTGTTCTGACATCCGTCACTACTGTGAACAGCCTTTCTCCATCCTCTTTGGAACCTCCTTTCAGAAAGTTGTCCATTTGGGAGAGCTGCTAACTATGCATTGATGGGCATACTGAATCAGCCTGGACCATGGGGGGAGTTTAATCCTTGGAAGCAAAGCTGAAAAATAAGAAATTTTTTAAAAAGAATCTAGAGCAGAATATGACCCTTTCTGCAAATGCAAGGACATTGTGGGATTATTATAAAAACAAATTTAGAGAGTAGTTATATGTTATAAAATGTTTACCACTGTATGCGCAGTGGTAAAACTCAGCCATCCTAGCTCACTAATCAGGTTTTATACCAGGTCCACCATCACCATAGTGTTCGAGTATCTAGGTTTTGATTGTAAAGTCATCGGGGTAAAGTCTGTGTCTTCCTACAGGACAGATCCTGATAGCCCCATACAGTACAGGGTATCAGTAAGAAGTTAGTCAACATAAGAAAGGATACTGCACCCTGACCCCAAATGTGTAGAGAATATTAAATACTTTTGCAATATAAACAACAACCATCAATAATCATATTCTCCAAGGAACATTAACACAGATCTCCTAAAGGCAGCCACCCTTAACTTGGGGGCACCTCCAGCTGTGCATGCTACATATTCTAAAATGATCTAGTTCAAGGGCTCTGCCCCTTTTAGGAAGAAGAATGTGAGTGGTTAGTTGCCTCCCAATAGGAATTACACACCAGCACCAGAGCCATCTAAAGGAAAGAAACAGGAAGGAACAGATGGAAGTTACCTTGGACAGACCAAAGAGCTTCAGAGAGCAAAAAACTCTTCAAGCGTTCCCTAGGGAAAGGGAGGGATTTGATTGCAGACCAGTGGGGGGACTGACCTGCTGACATTTCTGAGCTGAAAAGCCAGTGCTGGGAGGCTGAAAAGGGCTGTATCGTGGGAAGAGTCATGAGACTGGTCACTCTCAGTTGGATGGTCAGGAAAGAGGTGCCTGGCAACCAGGGAGAAAAGTCACTGGGAGCCAGAGGACTCATAGATGGGCGATCTAGAAGTGAAGTCTCTGAAGAGGAGAATGGAAGATTGCTTCACCCTCGATGTTTTACTGTGGGAACTGGGAGAATGTTTTTATTCCAAGGATGAGGCAGGATTGTGTTGTCTTTCCTTCTTCAGACAAAACCATAAATCAAGCTAAGTTTGAAGTTTATAGTTACAGCTGGGCTTGGTTGGGTGTTTTTTTGTTTGGTTGGTTGGTTTTTGTTTTTGTTTTTGTTTTTTACATATGCAAGCACAACATTTCATTCCAACATAAGGAAAAATATATTTCCTCCACTGGCATAAATAATAAAAGAGCTAAACCAATTTTACTGACACTTGCAAGAAAACATTATCTCTGGGTTGAGGCTAAACATGAAAAATTTAGCCCAACAAGAATGCATTTGAATGACTAGGAGCAACTGAATAAGACTCAGTGTTTAGTGTTTGTCATTGGCAAGTACTATAATCTGTATTTATTCTTAGATTAATAAATACTCAGCAAGTCTCAGAGCAGTACCCATGTTAGTCTGTAACTTTTAAAACAATGACTCGTTGTTTTTAAAATACTTATCTCTTGGGTGCCTTTGTAAAGTAACACAATGTAACGAAGTAATTTCTTCTCATCCAGAAATATAATTTATGCCATTATGTGCCAACAGTGTCCGTCTGCTATGTATATTGGACAAACTTCTCAGACACTTCGCCAAAGAATCAATGTACACAAAACAGACATCAGACAGCTTCACAAAGAAAAAACAGTTTCTTGCCATTTCAACCAGACTGGGCATTGTTTCAACGACCCGACTACCTGCATCAAAGAGACTTTAACACAAGACTTCAAAGAGAAGCCTCTGAACTGTCATTCATGCTTAAATTTGACACTTTACAAATGGGCCTTAACAAAGATGCTAATTATCTTACCCATTACAAAGATAGATTCCCCAATTATCACCTCTAATATCATTATCTCATAGACATTAACCTCCCTCCATACCCCCCTTCTGTTCTAAACTCTGATTTGTCTATTTTATATGTGTTCACTTTTTTTGATTGTATCCCTTTGGTATATATGGTCATGCCAGTTTTCTTCCACAATTTGATCTGAGGAAGTGGGTCTGGCCCACAAAAGCTCATCACCTAATAAACCATCTTGTTAGTCTTTAAAGTGCTGCATAGTCCTGTATTTTGTTTCAGCAAGACCAGACTAACATGGCTACATCTCTATTACTATTTGACAATGCGAAAATTTGATTCTGGCATTTACAGTTTCACTATTTTTTCCTGCTATCTTTTGTTCTTTTTCAGGTAAGAGCTATTTTGCAACAATATAAATGAACAGGATTTTGTTTAGAATGGAGTCTGTTTGCTGAAGGAAGTGGATTGTCTTTATCCCAACTATCAAACTCTTTTTTTTTTAAGCACAGATTCCTCAAACAATCTGGCAGCAATCGTAATAAACTGTGATTTAAAGTGCTCCAATGCAACTGCTATCACATTTGCAAAGAGCTTTCTGAAGTATTTTGATGTTGTGCCAAGTACATTGAAAGCTCCAGATCATTGCATCACTATCATTCACTTGATGAGCCATCTTTTGAGTATTAGTATTATTGTTGTTATTCTTTAATTATTCTGGAGTTTACTTCTGGAGGGAACCCAACTGCACTGAGATTCATTCAGTTACCAAGAAATATGTGCTAAGATGCCTTTCTGAGAACATTCCCCACAAACTCAGCTGCAGATACAACCCGATTATCTTCTTCTCTTGTGCAGTCTCTTTTTATAAAATTATGACAGTAGCTGATTGTTAGGAAATTGCCCATCTGAACGCTGTTTGTGTGTCTGCCAGCAAACCTTAGCATGCTAAAAGCACGGGCTTTGACTTTCATCACTTTGCTCTAGAGGAGTGCTCCTCATTATGGAATAGTCCCTACTGTTGCAGTCTTCGCTAGAGCAGTGCTCCCTTGGTAGCTTGCTTTATGAAGGGACAATCTACAGGCTAAGCTTATTTCTGTAATTATAATGATACGCTTTATCATTCCTTTGCAATCCAACTTAAATCCCTCCTGTGCTCTGCTGGAGAAAGTAGCCTTTTCAGTGAATGCCTCCTGGCAACAGTCTCAAGACTAGTATTTACTCTGAGAGCTGCAGAGGGGCCCACTTCATCTGTCCAAGAATTGCAGTGGAGAGAGAAGGGAGGAGTGTCATTAAAATCTTGGACAATTGCAAATTAAACAGATTAAGCACAACAGACAAAAAAACAAAATCCCCACTCTGCTTCCTTATTTCAAGTTATCAGCAAATCCTCAGTGCTTTCCTTAGCCTCTTCTAACAGGGAGTGATGCATTTCTCACCATGTCAAAAGACTGTAAGAAAGCTCTTTCATATAATTGATGAGGCTGCAAAGTATGGGAGGGGAATAGGTGATGGTATGGCACAAGACTTGCCAACTCTGAGCTTGCTGAGGGACATGGGAAATGCATACCTACCCATCCCTTGCTGTTCCTCTGGAAGACCATCCTGTTAACTCCAGTAAGAGTTAGATTGGACTCTTGGGTCCCAATTAAGCAAGTAATTAGTCATATTGGAGCCAGTGGAACTACTCATGTTGAAAGTAAAGCATGTGTTTTAGTGCTTTGCTGAATTAGTGCCTTAATAAAGAGCAGAGTTGAACTAATCGCTAACACTTTGCTGCTGCCAGCAACTTGTGCTAGAGCCACATGGCAGCCTGAGCAGGGCAACTTTGCAGTCTGATTATACTGTCTTTGGGTCACGTGCACATAGTGGAATGGAAGCTGGTCTCCATTTTGGCACACTTCAGCATACTAGCTAGGAATCTGTCTGCCACTGAGGCTATGTCTACACTGCAGGTATTTGTCCACAGAGACTATGCTAATGAAGCCCTCATTTGCATTTGTCGTGCTGTCATTTGCATATTCTCTGCCGATGCTTTTTGCGCAAGAGATTTTTGCGCAAAAACAAGCAGTGTAGACAGGTCCATTTTGCGCAAAATCTCCTTTTGCGCAAGATCTGTATTCCTCCTTTTTTGAGGCATAAGGGATCTTGCGCAAAAGGGGGGGGTTAGCGCAAAACGGACCCATCTACACTGCTAGTTTTTGGGCAAAAACCTCTTGCGCAAAAAGCATTGGCAGAGAATATGCCAATGACAGTGTGACAAATGCTAATGAGGGCTTCATTAGCATACTCTCTGTGGACAAATACCTGCAGTGTAGACATAGCCTGAGTGTAGAAAAGCCCCCTCCCCATGCTCTTCTCTCCATCCCATCACAGCCTTTGTGGAAGCCAGGGTTCCCTCATAATAGTAATGCCTAGCTCACTGTGTAAGACAGCAGCTATATTTCTCTGAAATCCAAGTGTCTTTATGCTGGATTTATCCTTTACATGGTAAAACGCCTACTTTTGCTGGCTGCCTCTGTGCAGTATACAGCAATAGGCCATTCACCTTGGAACGACATATTAGCCCCAGATTAAACATATTGCCTTATACATCTTGGTTTCCTTGATCCTTTATGCCTCAGGGTTTCTGAGCAGCAAAGGGGGGCATTTGGAGCAGGAAGGAGAGAAAACACAGTTAGTAGATATTACAGTTCTGTGCTGCCTCCGCTCTGTACTTTCATCTTTCAATGGAAAGTTGAAGAGTTGTATCTGAAGGCTAAACATTGATTCCCTATCTTAAGTACATGGCAGACCCAAGCACCACATTCTCAGCATGAATGCTGACAGCTGGATCCATGAGTTGGTCCCTGTCTTTCATTTTAGCCGTGTGTTTGGAGCTCAGTTCTCAGGGAAGAAATACTGCCAGGTGATGCGTGCTGTACTGGCCATTGAAGAGGGCAGGGAAAGGTGACTGTTTCTGACTAATAGGCAGCAAGTACCAGCATAGGCAGGATCTTCCCAGAATCCTCATGCTGCCTAACAGCAGCCAAGTCCTTAGCCCAGCACACAGCCCAAATGTCAGGGCTATGTTCTGAGGAGGTCTGCATGGGCTAGGCCATTACTGCATCTTTGTGGACTCTAACCCTGCTCTTTCCTAATCCTGCCACCAAGATAGGAGACAACGAGGCCTGACAGAACATAACTCCATGGCATGCAGGACTTAGCTCCATGCAGAGGATCACAGAAAACTCTCCTTTAGCAGGTGTCACAATGGAACCCCTGGGTCAGGGAAGTCTGCAGTCGCAAAGGGGAGGGGCCAAGATTGACCCCTGTTCCTTTAAGAGTAGAGGCCAAGGTGGGAAAGAACCATATTTCCAACAAAGAGCTATGGCTTAATGAACTGTTTCTCCACAGCTGCAGATAAAAGCAAATTAACTGAAGATAACAAATTAATGAATACGGAAAAATCCCTCTATCTCATTGTGACAAATGTGTATAAATATTCACAACAATGTTATTGGAGGCGTTTAGGCAACAAAGTACCCTCTGTGTGGCAAATTATTCAAAGAGAATGCAAAGGGAGAGCTGCTGTTGCATGTCAGACTCATTAATTATCCCCAAGAATGAAATCAAGTGAAAGGCTAGCTACGTATGTGTTCTTTTGTATGTGCCAGAACTTGGGTCTGGCCCAAGTGTCATCCAGAAAACAGTACATGATGTGCAAATAAAATTTGCAAGCAATCATTCTAAAGGTGTTTCCTTTACCATGTAATGTTACAGGGTTGCTAAATAGCTCAACCATAGGGACCAGGGCTTATCATAGAATCATAAAACCATAGAGCTGAAAGAGACCTCAGAAGGTCATCAAGTCCAGCCCCCTGTTCTAGGCAGGACCAATCCCAACTAAATCAACCTGGCCAGGGCTTTGTCAAGCCGAGACTTGGAGACTCCACTACTTCCCTAGGTAACTCATTCCAGTGCTTCACCACTCTCCTAGTGAAATAGTTTTTCCTAATATATAACCTGGACCTCTCCCTCCGCAACCTGAGACCATTGCTCCTTGTTCTGCCATCTGTCACTACTGAGAACAGCCTTTTTCCATCCTCTTTAGAACCTCCCTTCAGGAAGTTGAAGGCTGCTATCAAATACCCCCTCACTCTTCACTTCTGCAGACTAAACAGACCCAACTCCCTCAGCCTCTCCTCATAGGTCGTATGCTTCTGCCCCCTAATCATTTTGGTTGCCCTCCGCTGGACCCTCCAATGCGTCCACATCCTTTTTGTAGTGGGGGGCCCAGAACTGGACACAATACTCCAGATGTGGCCTCACCAGAGCCAAATAAAAGGGAATAATCACATCTCTGGATCTGCTGGCAATGCTCCTCTTAATGCAACCTAATATTCTATTAGTCTTCTAGACTACAAGGGCACACTGTTGACTCATATCCAGCTTCTCATCCACTGTAATCCCAGGTCCCTCTCTGCTGAACTGCTACTTAACCATTCAGTCCCCAGCCTGTAACAATGCTTGGGA
>JANRFK010001605.1:28338264-28354468 GCA_030068395.1 Apalone spinifera | reverse complement strand
CTAAGCCTCATTTGCATAGCTCTGGCGCAAAAGCGCGCCAGTCTGGACGTAGCCAAAGGGTAACCCAGTGGAGAATCAGGCCTACGCATCAGATCTGTTAAGAAGGCACAATTTTCACATCAGTCACTCTCCAAAATAGACCTGCATTTGAAGAAATGCTCACAGCCAGACCACACCTTTTCTCTAACCATGTTTTTGAATTGCCAAGAAATGTCAGCCACCTCTCTAGCTAGCTGAAAAGCCACAGAAATTTTTATCATATTTTTTGTTAATTTTCCGGGAGAGGAGGAAGGAGGAGTTATTAAATCCAATTTTTAATGAAAAGATATCAACTCAAAAATCCAGGAAACTTCCTACCACTGCTAGCTAAAATCTATGTCTTGCTATCTGCAGATGGAAGGCCACATTGGCAGTTTATGTAAAAGTAGCCAAAAGAGCCAATGGCTATGTATCTCTGTCACATGACCCTTGTACTAACCTTTTGTAATCTTGACCCATGTCAGGTAACTAGAGCCAATTTTAAAAAAAAAACAACCTTTATGCGGTGTGCCTCTGTTTCACACATTTACTACAGCTTGTCCTTGTCTGTGTGTTTGTATCTATAGTCTTCCTATTTAAATCTATAGTCTTCCTATTTAAAAGGCAACTTTGTGAGTGAGTGGCTTGAGGAATGGCTGGCTATTCAAAGAGCCTTAGAAACAGAGAAGGCAGCCTCTGTGTTTCTATTCCTTTGAGTGCTGTTTATGTTGAATCCCTAAATATATATATATTTGCTCCAGGATTCTCTAATATTTATAGTGAAACCATATTCCTGCCATTCTTCTTCCATTCCCCTCAAATATTTTACCATGAATAAGAATTCCTTGCTGCCAGATTCAGCAAGGTGCATCAGAGCCTGTCTAACTTTCAGCAAGTGAGTGAGTGTTTAAAATGAGTCAGGTGCTGAAGTACGTTAATCTGGAATTTGCAGTCTGTGATGCAGTCAAAACATTTGGAACTTTCATTGTACTTCACTATGAGCCAGATCAGTCCTTTCTAAGGTATCTCTCCCATAAAATGCAGCATGTGTTTTGCTTGTGTAACCCTTTGGTCAGAGTGTGTTGTGTGTCCCATCTGTGCCTGGTCAACAGAGGATGTGAGAATGTCACAGCAACCAGCTCAGGAACCTGGCTCTTTAACTTGAACTGAGGGTTCCCAGTTCAGTCCATCCCCGCTGTTGGCCAAGGGGCAGTCATTCCACCTGAATAAAAACCATGGGAGGGTATCAGTAGACTTTACTGTGCCCAACTTCATTACAGCTAGGTTCTGCTGTTCATATCAGTTGCATGAAGAGACTCTTTTGACTGACTACTCAATTAATATTCAAAACAAAATGATGCACACTCACAATACACATTTGCTTCTGGTTTATTTATTTAAAGTTACTCAGCTCTAAATTATATTTGCTGACTGAATTTTTTGTTGCTAGCTTCTCACCATCTGTGAAATGGGCATAATGCTACTCTTAAAATCTGCTCTGGAATCTATGGATGAAATTTTATCTGAGCGCTAAATATTATAATTATTGAATGCCAGTGTTTTCATTTTATTCTTCATCCCTTTAATAGTATCTCATAGGCACTGTGATAATATACTTCTAATACTAGTAATAATCATAACTAACATTATAACTATAACTAATGTTATCATAACTAACATAATCATAACTAACATTATTCTGAAATAACAGTCTGTGTCTACACTACAAGCAGTTATTTTGACATAATGTCAAAATAATGTTGAGCTGGAGGACTTCTTACTCCAACTCCTGTAACCCTCATTTTAAAGGAGTAAGGGAAGTTGGAGTTCTTGGACTTCCTGCTGTGTAGACGTGCCCTATATGAGGTGGAATCTCCTACATGACCCGGAAGGATATTGATAGAATTATTCTGGGATCACTTTTGTGAACGGTGCAATGGATAAGCAACCTGGATATTTCCTATATATAGCAGTCAGACAGTTGTTAAAACAGACAGATGCAACATATTATCGATAAACAGGTAAGTAATCAAGGTGCCCATTCTGTAAATATTTATGCATGTGAATAGCCCCATTCAATTCGAATAAACCCCTCTTGTGTGTAAATCCTGGAAACAGGCCCATAATTACTATCAAGCAAAACAAATTCCCATCTGTCTATGACCCACCAATTTTTGCTGCTCAGATACATTCATTTTTCAGATGATCAGACATTTACAGATCCTGTTTTCCATAACAAAACTGACAGCTACCCACAGATACTAATCAGGATTTTAAAACCATCAGTTCCTTCCTCTCCCTCTCTCTTAAGGAAATAGCACAGTCAGATCACAGAAGTAGAGAACTATGGGTCACCTATGAAGAGAGGCTGAGAGATTTGGGTTTGTTTAGTCTGCAGAAGAGAAGAGTGAGGGGGGATTTGATAGCAGCCTTCAAGTTCCTGAAGGGAGGTTCCAGAGATGATGGAGAAAGGGTGTTAACAGTAGTAATGGATGGCAGAACATGGAGCAATGGTCTCAAGGTACAGTGGGGGAGGTCTAGGTTGGATATTAGGAAAAACTATTTCACTAGGAGGGTGGTGAAGCACTGGAATGGGTTACCTAGGGAGGTGGTGGAATCTCCATCCCTAGAGGTTTTTAATTCTCGGCTTGACAAAGTTCTGGCTTGGTTGATTTAGTTGGGATTGGTCCTGCTTTGGGCAGAGGGCTGGACTTGATGACCTCATGAGGTCTCTTCCAGCTCTATGATTCTTTGATTTGGCTGGAAGGGGACAAGCACACAATGAGCAGGGAGACAGGATGCACAGGGAAGAGACAAGGGAGACAGTGGGAAGGGAGTAGGGCCTGGGCAGGAAAGAGGACAGGGCCTGGGCTAGGGATCTACTGCCTCCCCAAGTGGAAGTTTCACCAACTGCCCATGTCTGGCCCCCCTTTCCACTTGAGGCTCTGCCCTTTCCAGGAACATGGAGTCCCCCTTCCCCCTCCCCACACACACACACCTTGACCAGGGGCCCTAAGAGGCTGTCAGATCCCCTGCTGTTGCTCCACAGACAGGGACAATAAGGCACAGGCAGTTTGTGATCTTATACCGTGGGTGATACAGAAAGGTAGCAGTAGAGTCACAAATAAAGGGGAATAATCACTTCTCTGGATCGCCTGGCAATGCTCCTCCTAATGCACCCTAATATGCCATTAGCCTTCTTGGCTACAAGGGCACATTGTTGACTCATATTCAGCTTCTCATCCACTGTAATCCCAAGTCCCTTTCTGCTGAACTGCTACTTAACCATTCAATCCCCAGCCTGTAACAATGCTTGGGATTTTCCTGTCCCAAGTGCAGGACTCTGCACTTCTCCTTGTTGAACCTCATTAGATTTCTTTTGGCTCAATCCTATAATCTGTCCAGATCAATCTGGACCCTATCCCTGCCCTCCAGCGTATCTACCTCTCCCCCTAGCTTCGTGTCATCCACGAACTTGCTAAGGGTGCAAGCCATCCCCTCATCCAGGTCATTAATAAAGATGTTGAACAAAACTGGTCCTAGAACAGATCTTTGGGGCACTCTGCTAGAAACCGACCACCAACCTGACATCAAGCAGTAGATAACTACCCATTGGACCCGACAGTCTAGCCAGCTTTCTATCTATCTTACAGTCCATTTATCCAACCCATACTTCCTTAACTTGGCAAGAATAATGTGGAAGACCATATCAAAAGCTTTACTAAAGTCAAGGTATATCACATCCACTGACTTTCCCATGTCCACAGAGCCAGTTACCTCATCATAGAAGCTAATCAGATTGGTCAGGCACGACTTGCCCTTCATGAATCCATGTTAACTATTGCTGATCACTTTTCCCTCTTCCAAGCCAAAACAGATTCTTTGAGGATCCCCTCCATGATTTTTCAAGGGAATGAGGTAAGGCTGACTGGTCTGTAGCTTCCTGGATTGTACATCTTCCCTTTTTTAAAGATGGGCACTACATTTGCCTTTTTCCAATCATCCGGGATCTCTCCCGATCACCACAAGTTTTCAAAGATAATGGCCAAAGGCTCCGCAATGACATTTGCCAATTCCCTCAGTACCCTTGGATGCATTAAATCTGGGCCCATGGATTTGTGTATGTTTAGCTTTTCTTAATAGTTCCTAACTTGTTCTTTCCCCACCAAGGGCTGTCCACCTCCTTCCCATACTGCGTTGCCTAGTGCATTTGTCTGGGAGCTGACTTTGTCCCTGAAGACAGAGGCAAAGAAAGCATTGAGTACTTCAGCTTTTCCCACATCATCTATTACTAGGTTACCTCCCTCATCCAGTAAGGTCCCCACACCTTCTCTGATCACCCTCTTATTGCTAACATGCCTGTAGAAACCTTCCTTGTTAGCCTTCACATCCCTTGCCAGCTGCAATTCCAAGTTCGCTTTCGTCTTCCTGATAACTCCCCTGCATTCTTGAGCAATATATTTATACTCCTCCCTAGTCATCTGTCCCAGTTTCCACTTCTTGTAAGTTTCCTTTTTCTGTTTAAGCTCACCATGGATGTCCCCGGTAAGCCAATCTGGTCGCCTACCATATTTGCTTTTCTTGCTGCGCATCAGGATGGTTTCTTCCTGTGCCTTCAATAAGGCTTCTTTAAAATATTGCCAGTTCTCCTGGAATCCTGCCCATCAGTTCTCTGAGGGAGTCAAAGTCTGCTCTTCTGAAATCCAGGGTGTGTATTTTGCTGCTCTCCTTTCTTCCTTTGGTCAGGATCCTGAAATCTATCATCTCATGAGCACTGCTTCTCAGGTTGTCACCCACCTCTACTTCCCCTACTAGTTCCTCCCTGTTTGTGAGCAGCAGGCCGAGCTGTGCATGGCCCCTGGTTGGTTCCTTCAGAACTTGTACCAAAAAGTTATCCCCAACATTCTCCAAAAACTTCCTGGATTGTCTGTGTACTGCTGTATTGGTCTCCCAACAGATGTCAGGGTGATTAAAGTCGCCCATGAGAACCAGGGCCTGCGATCTGGAAGCTTCTCTCAGTTGTCCAAAGAAAGCTTCATCTACCTCATCCACCTGATCCGGCAGTCTATAGCAGACACCAACCACAATATCACCCCTGTTGCTTCCACCTCTAAACTTAACCCATAGACTCAACAGTCTTTTCTCCCTGTAAGTACTGGAGCTCCAAGCAATCATACTGCTCTCTTACATACAATGCAATTCCTCATCCTTTTCTCCCCTGCCTGTTCTTCCTGAACAGTTTATACCCTTCCATGTCAGTGCTCCTGTCATGTGAGTCATTCCACCAAGTCTCCATTATTCCAATCAAATCATAGTTCTTTAACTGTGCCAAGGCTTCTAATTCTTCCTGTTTGTTTCCCAGGCTTCTCGCGTTGGTGTACAAACACCTTAGATAACCAGTTGATCGCCCTGCCTTCTCCATTTGAATCAGGGGTCCTCCTTTGTGGCTCGTTCCTCCTTGTGATTCTTTCCGGTGTCTGACTTCCTCACTTACCTCAGAGCTTTGGTCACCATCCCCCAATGAACCTAGTTTAAAGCCCTCCTCACTAGGTTTGCAAAGATGCTCGCGAAGATGCTCTTTCCTCTCTTGGTTAGGTGGATCCCATCTCTTCCTAACAATCCTTGTGCCCGGAACAGCCAAACACAAGCTCAGCACACAGCAAGAAAACCCCAAACACAAATACACACTACAGACAGACCACTTCCCTCATGGGTCCTATATTAGCTTCCTCCTTTGTCTGGAGAACTTCTTGGCTACTCATTTCTGAGAATAGAAACTCTTTTGGCTCTAAAGCACCCCGAGATCCCCCTATGAAATGTGTTATGTACTCACTGCACTGACATGGCCAGTAAAAGTGCAAACCGTACACAATGCTGGCTGCTGCCAGATTTAATGGGGATTTTGAGTGTGTGTGTGTGTGTCCACATGTGTAGTGCCCACATGTGTAGGCAGCTCTTACCTGACAGTCACCTAAGCTGGAGGGGGAAATGTTAGATGCTGAATGTTCCTTATCCCTTTGATTCACTTAATTACTTAAAGAGAAAATGCCTGGATTAGTCCATTTGCATTTGGTGAAATACAAATATCAACAGCATCGGGAGGGGAAAAGTGTTTGTCCAAAGACACTGTAAATTTTATTTAGGATGGAAGCTCTCTTGAGTAGGCACTAGCACAATGGGGTCCCTGTCTCACACAGAGCCTCATGGTGCTACTGTAAATACATATAATTAATTATATTGATACTCCTATTGGCTTCAGTGGGACCCATATTTGTCCAGCTAGTCATGGCAGATATAAGGTCTGATGGAGCTACAGGGACCATCATGTATTACAGGAGCAGGGTTGGGTTGGTCTGGACATTCTACTTTATTTCCAGCTGACACCTGGTGTATGAATAATTCATTGGTATTTCTCTGTTTGGAACTGAACTTTGCAGAGAATTTAGTGAGTGTGAACACTGCTGCAAGTGAACATATGCCTTGGCTTTTTTTTTTTTTTAATTTTTTAAAGCTAGAAAATGAGGTTACTCACAAAAAGAGTGGGTAAAATAATTAAAATGTAAATTGAAATAAATTATTCACACTAGCAAATTTAAATAAATGACTTGAACACCTAAACTCAATTAAGTCGTGTTGTTAGAATACTTTCAGTATTGTATAGCAGATGTACAAAGCCAGAAATTGGCAAAAAAAGTGTTCAATATGCATAAATGTTTTATAGGTAACAGAGTGTATACCCTAAGGGCTTTGAATATTACATTAAATTATATATTTCTAATAAAGAAAATATAAATGAATATGGAACAAAAGCCAACTTTCTGCATAAAGCCCCAAATACTTTTTTTT
Source organism: Apalone spinifera (assembly GCA_030068395.1). NCBI lineage: Eukaryota > Metazoa > Chordata > Testudines > Trionychidae > Apalone > Apalone spinifera. Next base: position 28,347,604 of record JANRFK010001605.1, on the reverse strand, counting down.
AGGAAAGATGCAACCATTGCATAACAGTTGCAATATTATCTTGTTTCATGGCTTAAACACTGTTGTCAACTAACTAGCTGTGTGTGTATGAAAGGGAGTAAGTGCCATTGGCAACTGTTATGGAAAGTGTTCTAAAAAAAGACCACATTTTGCTGTCACTTCCAACTCTTTAAAATTTTCATAGAAATAACATATTCAGCATAGGAGACTTATTAATTTCTTCTAAATCTTTTTAATGGCACATTTGTTAGCATAAACGCAAATGTATCATCAAACCAAAATGTTAAGAAGGAATTTGCTTAACTTTCTGATGGGCACAGCAAAGAGCAGAATTTAAATAGTGAAATTTAAGGAACATTTCATATATTTGTTTATCCCGTATGCTGTGAAGCTGTATCAGCTACAGTATAACACAGATGGAGCTTCACACACATATATATAAAAGTTAGATGCTCTCTTCTCCCTCTCATATGACTCATATATGTATGTTATCCGCAATTCGCTGGTCACACTTTGAAATTACCCTAACTGTACCAGATTTAGACTTTGGTAGGGAGGTGAAGTTTGAACTGTGAGAAGGGGAAGGACTCTCTCTTTGTGATGAAGCTCATGTTCAAGTAGGGAAGACTCTCCTAGATGCTCTTGACTTTCCTCTGCTGAGAATCTTTCCAGAGACAGTGCAGCAAGGTGTCTGTGACAGGAGATAGCCAAGACAGACTTCTCAGTGGGATATTGGTGTGGGACTAATGGAGCTGTGGTGATTTCAGAATCTCCCCTGAGTTGAATCATGCAGCTGGGTGAGGTGGAGACAGTTCAAGGTGGGACTTGGTAGCAGCTTCAATAGGGTCTGAGCCAATTCTGTAGGAAGAGCAGCCCTTACATGCCTGATGGGTGTTATTCACTGATGTGAACTGCAGGTGCAGTTAGTGGTGGGTGGAGTAACATAGCCTGGGAATGCTTGCCTGTTAGGCCATTGTAGAGACTCACCTGGAGGAGGCTGAATGGATTCCTGCTGAATTACAGAGTTCTCAAGGTGAATGTTGTATTGCTGAGTTTTCCCAGAGTTTATGTCCTCATTTCTTTTCATGGAGATCTATTTCTTTTATGTAAGGGCATGTCTAAACTAGGGTGTTTTTTTCGAAAGAGGAAATCTGCTTCCAATCTCACTTTCGAAAGATCATCTTTCGAAAGTGAAAGTAGTCTTGATGCGGTTTTTTCTGGGAAAAAACCCTTTTTCAAAAAAACCACATAAACCTTCTTTTTTGAGGAAGAGCGATTTTTTCAAAAAAGGGTTTTTTTTTCTGAAAAAATGCATCCAGACTACTTTCATTTTGCATATCCTCTTTTGAAAATTCTACATAGTCTAGACATAGCTTCAGAGTGCCTGCAAGTAGTGCATTTTAACTGCCAAGGGCAACTAGCGGAAGATTTATTCATTTTCCACAGAATGCCAGGTGAGGACTCAAGGCACTGGTGTTAACCTACAAGAGGTAACCATTGAACAGAAAGGTTACATGTAATTCATAAATGCAGACCGTGCTATTGAGGGAGTATGAAATACAGCCATGCCAACCTAAGGAAAGGCATCACCTCCTGCTATTCCTGGATTGGCACAGTGAGAGTTCCCTTCCTAGTTCAGTTTTACTTACCTGGGACCATGTGCACTCCACTCCTTAAAACCAAACCACCCATCCTGCCTATCCAGCCACATCAAAACAGAATGTAGAGGCAAGATACATATACAATATCAGCCGCCACACAGCCTGGGCCCTGTCCTGCCCCACTGAAGTCATAGGGGCCTGATTCTGTGTTCACTGGATTTAGTGGAAGGGTTCCCATTGACTTCATTGGAACAGACCCTGTGTTATTTGAATTTACTCACCTGTGTAATATCAAGGGGTCACATAATTGTAGAACTGTCTCTGCTGCGGAATGATCAGCCCTCTTCCAGAGGTTGCTCATTCCAGTATTTCTAGCTCTCTTTGCAGATTGCAGGAGGCCTGGACCATCAGGATCCCTCGGCTATGGCAACTGTTGTAATACTGGAATGCATGCTCCATTGTGAGAGTATAGAACCCTGGCTGAGTGGTTTTTATCAGATACATACTACCAGGTGTGTGGAAGCCCTTGAGTGAATGGCAAGGACAAGGTTAACCATCTTCTCCCTTGGCAGAGAGCATACCACAGCTGCCTGTCCTCATTGCTGGAACTACCAGGGAACCCAGCCAAGAGGAGAAGTGTCCCTGGGCCTAGCCAGAGTGAACTACTTTATCCCATAGGGGCCCATAAAATGGTTCATGTGAGACTGGCATGTTTTCCTACTCTAGCTTAACAGATAAACTCTTCTTATGGAAAAGGGGAGAGAGGGAGGAACCATTACTGGAAAGGGGGACGGGCAGTGCCAACAGAGAATGAAACTGGGATTTTCTGAGTGACTTTTTGTGTCCTTTTGACTAGCGAGAACTCTTTTTTTTTATTTTAGGGAGAGAGCATGACAGACAGCTCACTTCTGTTTTATGTCATGCTTCAGGGTTTCAGCTAGCCACTTGCAGGGGTAAAAAAGGGACTTTTTTCCACAATGTGTATTCTGTGAGGGGTTTTAATATCCTTTCTCTGAGGCATCAGCGATAGTCACAGCTAGAGATGGGACACTGGCAAAAGATCTGAACTTAAGATCTGAGAGTCTATATGGAGCACTGATTACCAGGGACGTCCTTCAGAAGTTACCCTTAGTTTTTCCTTTAAGCTGTGCTACCTCCTTGGCTTTTATTTAGAACCTGCTTGTGAAAATCTTTGTTTTTCTTCGAGGAGTCCCCGTGGGTGCTCCACTGTAGGTGCTGGGTTTGCCCCAGCACTGCAGGATGGAGATTTTTGCAGCAATAGTCCTGTCCAGACCACACACCCATGGGGAGCGTCTCGCGGCTTTCACGCCCTTTCATGCTGCTTGGTCCGGTCTGAGCCATTCTCTTTGATAAGGCCCTACAGCCTCAGGGATCTGCCTCCACTGCACGGCCTTCCCCAGAGCCGCAGAAGCGCAGAGCCTCCTCTCCCACCACCGCGCCTCCTAGAAAGACTAAGCCGACTCCGACCCGCTCTCTGCCTGCCACTTTGCACAACAGATTGAGCATTGGCTCCAAACCTGGCACTTCTGGTCTGCCCAAACCACGGCCGGCATCGTCTAAAGCAGTGAAATCTGGACCTTCTGTGCCGATAGTGAGTCATCCACCAGCACCGAGGCCCACGGCACCAGCAATGTCTAGGCACATCACACCGGCACCATCCACACCAGCGAGTTCAGCTCGACCTGCGCCAATGCCACCAGCACCAACCCTAAGACCAGCACCGACCACTTCTGACCCCCAAGTGGCACCAAGGCACTCGGAAGACCCCACACCAACTGCAGCACTGATGTCACCGGCACCGCAGATGGCACTAGTCTCCACACCTCCCAATAGACCGGACGATCCGGTACTGATATCGGCACCAACATGGGCACAGCCCAGAAAGGCTACTGCCAAAATGCGGTGGCAATGGAACCCGTCCCTGCGCTCCCTGTCCCCGGCGTTTTCTCCAGAACCCTCCTCACCTCCTCCACCCCAGTCGCCGAGGAGGTCACCACCTAGGAGGTTCCCCTCCACAGAGCACCTGCCATCGCCTTTCTTAACACCGCCAAGGGAGCACCAGTACCGATCGGGTCAGTACCCCCGGCACCATCGTTTTTCCATCTCTCCCTCTCCCTTGAGCCGAAGGTCCTACTCGCCTCCATTGTCTCCTCGATCTCCTAGCTACTCCTACAGGAGATCCTATAGCAGGTCTCATCATTACGACCACTCACCATCCCACTCCTCATACTATTATAGGGACCTATATGACAGACGGACCTACTAAAAACCCATTCACCATATCACCGGGCCTATCACCAAGCCTCCAGATCACCCATTAGGCCCAGGTCGCGCAACTCATCTTTCCGTTACTCACCACCTATCAACCCACCTCCATCGGCGCATAGTCCACGTTCGCCACCACCTCCTCCCTCCCACACTGAGGAGGAGCGACACTTCGAACAACCCCATCAACATCAGGAGTCTCCTGTAGACCCTTCATCATCCTGACTGGACGAGGTGGTGATATCAGGCGACATCTTGCCCCCGGACAATATCAGACAATTCCAGGAGCTTTTTAAAAGGGTCGTTCTCTCTCAGGAGATCCAGCTCACTGAAATTCAGAGTAAACACCACCGTCTCTTCAAAAACCTAGAGACGTTCCAACCTCCTAAACTGGCTATTCTCCTAGATGAGGCCATTTTGGAGGTCACCAACGAGCTGTGGGCAACCCCAGCATAGGTCCCACCTACAAATAAAAAGGCTGACAAGAAATACTTTGTGCCACCCAAGGAGTCAGAATTCCTGTTTACGCATCTGCTCCCCAACTCCTTGGTTGATGCGGCGTGACAATGAGCATGTGCTCCACAGTACAGGAGCCAGGCCGCAGATAAGGACTCTAAGAGACTAGATCTCTTTGGGAGGAAAGTATATAGATCCGCAACACTCCTCCTTCGGATAGCCAACTATTTAACTCACCTATCCAACCACAATTTCAACAACTATTCAAAATTCACAACCTTTATGGAGTCACTGCCTGAGTCTAAGAGGCCCATCCTGAAGGCGCTGATGCAGGAAGGATACGCCTCCTCTAGAACCAGCTTACAAATAGCGGCAGATGTGGCAGACACCACAGCTGGGGCCGCTGCTACGGCAGTAGTCATGAGAAGAGCCTCATTCCTCCAGGCAGCAGTGGTTCCTAAGGACCTGCAGTCAAAGGTAGAGGACTTGCCCTTTGAAAAAGATAATCTGTTCACAGAAAAAAACGACACCTTGTTGCATTCCAGTAAAGACACCAGGTCCACACTACAGACTCTTGGGATGTATTCTCCGCCATATAAAAGACGCCGGTACACGCCATTCCAGAGGCGTTATGACTACTGTCACCAGAGGCAGCCATGGCAGCAGCAACAACAAAGGCCATTAGACAAACCTCGCCAACGTCAGCGGCCTCCGAGACGTTGCAACCAAAACAGCCGGCCGCAACCCCACCCCAACACCAGGCAGCAGGTTTGACTCCTTGGTCGGTAGCATTCAACCAGTCCCATCCCTCACCATCCCGCTGTTCCACCATCGCCTACACCCGTTTTACAACCACTGGGCAGACATCACCAATGACAGATGGGTGCTAGAGATTATAAGAACTGGCTACTCTATCCCCTTCCTGTCCATCCCACCTACAACCCCCCCAGACCCGTCCCTTTTCAGGGATCCCTCTCATGAACATCTGCTCAGATCAGAAATTCAACATCTGCTGCAGATCAGTGCGGCTGAAACAGTACCATGTGAATTCAGGGGAAAAGGGTTCTATTCCCACTATTTCCTAGTTCAAAAGAAAACAGGTGGTTTGAGGCCGATCTTGGACCTCAGGCAACTAAACAAATTCCTGCGGAAACAGTATTTCAAGATGGTAACCCTCACATCAATTATTCCAGCTTTAGAGCAGAACGACTGGTTTGTTGCTCTCGACCTACAGGACGCTTACTTTCACATCACAATTCGCCCTTCACACAGACGATTCCTCAGATTTGTGGTAGGTGACAGTCACTATCAATACAGGGTCCTTCCATTCAGACTCTCAGAAGCTCCCAGAGTGTTCACAAAAGTGCTCTCTGTGGTCGCAGCTCATCTCCGGTGCAACAGAGTAAGCATATTCCCCTATCTGGGTGACTGCCTCATAAAGGGCTGATCATCTCCGCAGGCCGCCAGGATGTTGACATCACCGAGCGGACTTTCCACTCTCTAGGCCTACTAATAAACAAAGACAAATCAACATTATCCCCCACTCAAAATCTAGAGTTCAACATTATCCCACGGTTGGACTCAACAGTGGCGAGGGCATTCCTTCCCCTAGCCAAATTCCAAGCTATACAGTCTCCAAAAGATATCCGTCGATCCAACCACAGGATTCAGGTTCTTTTGGCTCCCACGCTTATGGGGCATATGGCCACAACTACCTTTGTGGTCACGAATGCGAAACTACACTTTCGCGCCCTTCAACATTGTCTGGCCACTGTGCACAATCACACCACTCCAGATGTACACAGAATGGTAACAATCCCCCGCAACGTCATCACGTCCCGTCACTGGTGGACCATGGAAAGGCATTTGCTATCCGGAGTGCCTTTCCAAGAGCAATTACCAAGCCATCAGATTACAACAGACGCTTCCCTCCTGGGCTGGGGCACACACATGAGCGACATGTTGGTGCAGGGCCGCTGGACACCCCAAGAGACACTGCTCCATATAAATCTGCTGGAGCTCAGGGCCATCTTCAATGCCTGCAAGCATTTTCGCGATCACATTCACAACTCCATGGTAAAAATCCTGACAGACAATGTGGCCACAATGTTCTACATCAATTGTCAAGGCGGAGCACGCTCACGACCCCTATGTGCAGAAGCAGTCCGACTGTGGAATTGGTGCATCATCAATGGCATCACTCTTCTGGCATCACTTACCTGGCATAAACAATGCAGCAGCAGATTCACTCAGCAGGAACTTTGCACCAGACCACTAATGGGAGCTTCACCACAAACCCCTCTGCTTCCTCTTTCACAAATGGGGCACGTCACTTATAGACCTATTTGCAACACACAACAGGAAGTGCCCCCAGTATTGCTCCAGGGCAGGTCTCAGTTGCCACTCTCTGGGCGACGCATTCCTTATCAGTTGGAGTGGCCCCTTGATGTATGCCTTCCCCCCCCCATACCTCTAATTCCAAGAGTATTGCAAAAGATCAAGGCCAACCAGGCCACAGTATTATTGATAGCTCCTTCACTGGTTTCCTCTACTGTTGCAACTATCCCGTTATCCACACTACCAGCTGCCACTATTTCCAGCACTACTCATCCAGAACCACGGTCACCTGCTCCACCCACAGCTTCACACAATGCACCTCGCAGCAGGGTATCTAGCTGGCTGAGCGCTAGTGAAACCTTACGTTCTGACAACGTCAGAAACATCATTATACATAGCAGACGAAGTAGCACGAGAACCACTTACTTAGCAAAATGGTCAAGATTTACAATCTGGTGCTCAGGCCGCCACATTGACCCAATAATGACTCCTATCCATACTATCCTTGATTACATAATGGGCTTCCACCAAGCGGGACTTGCTATACCATCTTTAAAAGTACATCTCACAGCAATAGCGGCTTTCCGTCAACCAATAGAAGGGTTTTCCATATTTGCACATCCCCTCACTAAGAGATTCATCAAGGGCCTAACAAATTTGCCGATGCCCTTACACAAGCCACCTCCGTTTTGGGACTTAGACTTGGTACTGCGAACCCTTACAGCCCCACCATTCGAACCACTGGCTACAATACCTCTATGGCTCCTGACCCGGAAACTGGTATTCCTGCTTGCGATCACCGCAGCGTGTAGGGTCAATGAGCTCTTGGTGTTGATGACCATACCCCTATACACCATCTTCCAGACATCCTCAGACATCACCCAGCCTTTATACTTAAGGTCTGTTCAGAGTATCATATCAACGAATCTATAGTATTGCTTGTGTTCTCCCCTAAGCCGCATGCTTCAGCTAAGGAAGCCACTCTCCACACGTTAGATGTGCGTTGAGCACTAGCCTTTTACATTGACCGTACTAAGCCCTTTAGAAAAACAGACAGACTTCTCCTGTCCCTAACAGAACGCTGGAGCCCATTTCTGCCCAAAGAGTTGCCAACTTAATTGTGTCATGCATATCTCAATGTTACTCTATTCGGGGGATACCTCTCCCTGAACTCCGTACAGCACACTCCACTAGGGCCATTTCAACTTCCACCGCCTTTCTTAGAGGCGTTCCCCTTGCAGATATCTGTAGGTCAGCCACATGGGCCTCCTACCGCACCTTCGTAGAGCATTATGCTGTACAGCACAGATGGCTGCCAGACAAGTCTGTTACAGCCTCAGTTCTTTCACTGGCCAATCAATAAGCTCCGAATCCCACCTGCCTTGTCATATATAAGGAGTGGGACACTGCTGTGCAGACACCTAGGCTGTGTCTAGACTGGCCCCCTTTGCCGGAAAAGTCATGCAAAGGAGGCCAGTCGGAATTGCAAATGGAGCGGGGATTTGCATTTTCCCCACTCCATTTGCATTAACATGGCTGCCGCTTTTTTCCATCTTAGAGTTTTGACGGAAAAAAGCGCCAGTCTAGTCAGGGCTCTTGCGGAAAAGAAAGCCTTTTCCGCAAGATCTCTTATTCTCTTTTCAAGGTGAGTAACTTCATTTTCATTTCTTCCCCCAGCAGTGTCCCAAAATTACTGACACAGAGAACCAGATCCAACTGCATTTTTGGTTTCCACAACCAGGAGAAGCTGCTCTCTCCCCACATGGCCATGGTCCTCAGCTGAGTTATAGAATCTATTTCATTACACTAAGTAAATCCACCCATTTTCTTCTTACAGTCTATTAAAGGGCTTCCACCTTTGCTAAGATTAGTTACACTAAGAGAAATCCTCTCTAGGGCTAACCTGAATTTGTAGCACTGTCGTGTGCAGTGTATGGAATGTTACAGGTATCCAGCATTACTAAAAAAAGACGGTGATCATTTAAAAATATTGTTTCAACTTAATGGAATTGTTTAACACTCTGTAAATCAAAGGATACTAGGAACAGAAGTGATTAGTTTGCTCATACACAAGTTTCTCCAGCTCGTTCTTAGGAACTGATATTTGCTATGTTGGGATCCACAAACTTCAGCCAGTCACGCACAATCAAACTCCTTCCCCAAAGACTGCATGGTGTCAAATATGTGACTTTTTAAGTGGCACACAGATGCTGAGCATACAAACTATAGGGACAAACCTAGCGACCTTTAATGGTTCTTTGCATCTTTCCTTGTTGTTCTATTGATAATATATATATTGATTCTAGAGCTGGTTGGCACAGAATTCCTCTGGAGAAATTCACCAGCAGAAAAGACTTACAAAATCTTTAAGCAATGTTGCTTCACTCCCTGGTTTCTTGCCATCAGAATTCAACCTTCAAGAGTGCCCTTTTCACTTACTAACTAGAAAGGAGTCTCTTATTAGAACTCTATCAAATTTTTGGCCACAAAAAAAGTATCATGGACTATGAAATCTGGTCTCCCCTTGTCTCTTGGGAACTTTTACCCTATACTGAACAGATTTTGTGGAGGAGACCAGTGTTTCTCAAATTGGGGGTCTTACCCTAATAGGGTATGTCTACACTATCCCCCTAGTTCGAACTAGGGAGGCTAATGTAGGC
>JANRFK010001605.1:28305135-28319895 GCA_030068395.1 Apalone spinifera | reverse complement strand
GTGCTGGCCACTGTCAGCAGACAGGATACTGGGCTAGATGGACCTTTAGTCTGAGCCAGTACGGCCGTTCTTATGTTATGTTCTTATGTTCACAGGCGCCGAGCACCAGAACCCCGGTAGGCACTGGGGGGTCAGAAGTCGGGCCCCAAGGGCCCTTGGAAGGGAGGAAGCAGCCCAGGGTGGGGTCCTTGTGGTGCCTGTGGACAGACGCTTTTAGGGAACACAACCCCATCTGTTGTGCAGGGGCAACGTGGGCCCCCTGCACTTAGGGCCCCGGGCTGGGACCCGGTGGAGAGGGTGGGCCCAGGTCCCCCTCCCCCCCTTCTACCCACAACCCCATGCCAGGGGACACGCAAACGCACTCGCGCGTCGGCAGGCCTATCAGGCTAAAGCCAAAAGGGCTAGCGCCCCCAGAGGGGCCAAACTCTGGGCCTACGACCCACTAACTGGGCTGAAGGACGGACAGCGGGTCCGCTGCATCCCCCCTGCCCGGCCGGCAGGGGGTGATCGCACCCAACCTACCAGCCCCGGAGTCGGGAATTCCCCCCGGGGGTCTGACAGTTGGACGAGGGGGTCCGCTGAGCTCCCCTGCCTGGCTGGCAGGGGGTGATGACACCCCATGACTCGTCCACACCCAGCTTAACAAAGTCCTGACTGAGCTGATTCAGTTGGGATTGGTCCTGCTTTGGGCAGCGGGCTGGACTCAATGACCTCCTGAGGTTTCTTCTAGCCCTGATTTTATGATTCTATGCTCTTGAAGATCAAATGGGAAGACAGACGCACTAACATTGGTGTCCTGGAAGAGGTAAAGACTGCCAGTATCGAGGCAGTGATCATCTGTCAGCAACTTCACTGGACTGGTCACATTGTTCGGATGCCTGACCATCGCCTCCCAAAACAGGTCCTGTTTTCTCAGCTGAAAGAAGGATACCACAACGTGGGAGGACAACAGAAGTGTTATAAGGATTTGCTAACAGATAACAAAGTGGAACATTGATGTTGACACTTGGGAGACACCCGCCCAGGATTGCTCAAAATGGAAAGAAGTCCTATGTGATAGCTCTCTGCATTTTGAATTTGCCTGACAAGCTGAGGAGGAGAAGAGGTGCAGGAGGAAGGGAAAACTTGTTTCTCGACATGGTCAACAGCCTTCTGCTGTTCTTGGAAACATCTGTCCTCATTGTAATAGAACTTGTGGTTCAAGGATCGGCCTTATCAGCCACCTGAGGATCCACAACTCCTATGGAAGATGATCATACTCAGCAACAAGTGATCATCCACCATCATCATCAGAGCTAATGGGGTTTTGTTGTTGTTGTTTTTCTTTCTTTTAATCAACAGAATTGAAACCTGACTGATTCTAATTGAACACTGTGGATTATTTCCTGCCATGCCCCAGTTATGCCAGTTCTTGATACTTTTCTGATGTCACAATGATGCAGTCCTATCTTTCTGGATCTCCGTGCAAACAGCATTGGAGAAAGTCATGCACTCTGAGTCACTCATGCTGGGGTATACAGATAGGAATAGTACTTACATTGAAATCAGTGGGCATTAGGTACCAAAATACTCTTAGGATCTGGGTCAAAGGGCTCTATCCTGCATGGGGCTGAGTCCCAATGGGACTAATCATATGCTGAGTTAGACTCATGTTTAGTTCTTTGTTAGACTGGGAACATGCAGGATCAATCTAATAATGTAGACTTTTTTGCCCTGTTCTGGGCAAGTGAACAATCCCTCATGAAGTTAATGGTTATTTACCCACTTTGTAAGCTGCTTTTGAGTTATCCAGATGAAAAAAGTGTCACATAAGTGTTAAGTGTTGTCATAAGCCAATAAGCAAATTCAGGCCAGGCGCTGTACGCAGTTGCTCTCTCTATTGGTGGTGAGCAAGTACTTAGGAACCTGCAGTTAACCTGATTCTCATTTGTTAGTATGCCTCCAGTTGGGAGATGCCATAAGGAGATAATTGCATGGCATCTCTGTACATGGCAGGAGCTACCTAATGGCTCTGTGGGTGGTGTACAATGAGCTCCTTGCCTACTCATAGCTTGGGGAAGTTTTGCAGTTATAATGCAGCTGTGACTAGAGAGGAGAAGTTATTCTCTTTAACTGACATGTTTTAATTATTTTAAAGACACTCGATGTCTGAGCAATATAACCTCTTTAATGGCTTCTTGTGTTTCAAAGCAAGAGTCTTATTGTTTGAGTACCCCACGAAGAGCTCTGCAGGCATTGGGTGATAGCAACAGTTCGAGGTTTGGAAGCCCCAAATGGAATCTATGTGCAATGACCTCTCACAGTAAGATAGTGTTGTGTGGTTCAGTTTTTGGATACGAGAGGAGCCAGTAAAAATACCTCAGATAAACTCTTGTTCATTATGCACAGAATAGTAAAGGAAAGCAATGCAAAGTTACACAGATCTATTTCAATACACAGAATAATTAGCACGGATAATAATATAACACCTACACCTAAAACAATACACAAGATACTTAATTTTAAGGATATGGATATACATGTACTTACTTCTATAAATCGCACACAGTTCCACCACTAAGACCTTACGATTGTCAGATGGGAGGTCGTGGCCTCGTTTCCCCACACGCATAGGCATCCACAATGCATCTGTTTGTAGGAACAGGCTTCTAATTGCAGCGAGTAAGATAGGGGGACCCCTTATCCAATACCTCCCACTGATTATCTTTTCTACACCTATATTTATACTCGACTTGGTCATTTCTAGTAAAATCTACCAATTGCTTGCATATGCCCATATTTGGGATACATCCTGCTATTCAAACTGTACTATACTTGATTGATATTCTATGGCTGCAACTGTGATTTTCACTTATTAGAAATGTTATGTACCAGTACCAGGTTTCTCCCAATGTTCTTTGCATGGTTTCACTATACCAATACTCCCTACGCACTATTGTTTAATGCACTCCTGACTCTCAAAGCTCAACACCCTGCCCACCCCACCCACCCCGGCCTGGCCTACGTGCAGACATGCACTAGATTTGAGTCAGGCCTGGGTTTGCTGTTAGACACCGCACTTTGGGCAGCCATTGTTAGTCCAGTTAAGGCAGGGCCGGACAATGCAGACATTATTATTCTGGTCAAGACGGGGTTGTCCAGGCTCCTGTACAGAAAGTCAGCAGTTCTGTTCCACCTTCTAATCAAGCATCTCAGAGTCTTTAATGAACCTGAATTATTTAAACCTCACAACTAGAGCTGTGCAGAGAAATGTAATTCTGATATTTCAATATTTGGTTTCATTCCTATTTGGATCAAAAACTAAAAATTCCAGCATGCTCCATAAAACGGAATGGAACCTTACATCTGGGGCAGTCTGTCTAGTGGATTACCCTCAAGGAGACATGAAGCCTAGAAGCCTACATGTCCTCAATTCTGAGACAGTAAGCCTGATGGTGTGGCAAAGGGAACCATGGGCCATGGAAGCCTAGACTGCCGAAGAACTGGAAACCCAGGCTCCCAGAGGCTGAGATCCTTGTCAGCCTGCCAGACAATCTACGGAGGAAGTGGGCAACTGAGCTGGCAGGAAGCCAGGCAGGTTTCAAGTAGAATTCTGCCTGGCAGGAAGGATACCATTGGAACTTTGTCAAAATCCAGCCATCTTCATGGACCATTTTAACTTCAGTAAATTGTTACATTCTGACCAGCTCTACTCACAGCCCAGCTGTGAGGTAGGTACTTTATCCTCATCATCCTCATTTACAGAGTCACTAAAAGTGAAGAGGCATGTCCAAGCTCTGAGGCAAGTTAACAGCTAAATTGGAAATGGAACATAAATTGTGTGAAACCTCCTGTTCCCATAACCATGGAACCAGGCTTCTCTGCATCCATATCTCCTTTGTAGGACCAATATCGGCCTAAATCCAAGCTGGAAGCTATCCACTGTTGTTTGGGCCCAGCTATGAATGATTTGCTAGTCTCCAATAGTTCCTGATGAACTGCTGTTCATCCCACCAAAACACACTTCAGTTGTCACTAGTCTTGCACATATTTGCTATCTAGATGGAATGAGTGTGAAATTAGAACCATTTTCTCATTGTCAATAGGCTTTTCTATGTCCAAAATCACACATCAAACCTGCCCCTATTACAGGCCTGCTGACCTGCACTTCACACCAGTGAGATTTTGGGGGAAAAATTCTGTGTTTTGCATGGCAAAGAAAAAACATCTTTCTTTTGCACTTCTATGTTTTCCTTTTTCAGTAATGGCAGATGGGCAGTTAGGAGTGTTAGCAGCCATCCTGGTGGAGAACGGGTTGGTGGGCAGAGTGTGTGGGGAGCTGGTCACAAGTCAGTGATAAGTTTAGATTTTCATATGTCTCTGATGTTTGGTGATGCGCATACCACAGGCAGTATATGTTTCTTTCAATGCCTTGGTCTACACTGTATATAATTTTAAGACTATTAGTTTGACTCTACGTTGTGAGAATCCTTGAGGTTGATGCATGACTGCATTATGAAGTGAGCAGTATAATTGGCCATGATGAGTCATCCACAGGGTCTTCCCAACTTTTAAAAGGCATCTGCTCCCTTAGGCTAGAAGTCAGAAATATCCCTCTCACTTGTCTACTGGAGCTGAGCTGGTGACAAGACAAGCTCAAGCATAACTCTTTTACTGCCAGTCTTACCACCACCTGCTCGCCATGTGACCAATGCAGGAAAGCTCTCCAAAAGAAAGCTGTTCTGTCCAAACAATAACCTGAGTCTGCTCCTGCTTTTTAGAAGAGTGAAAAAAATAAATTTGTTTTTACAGTTCAGACTTTACCACATTTTGTATCCAGAAAGTGATTTTAGCCAGTCTCCTCTGCTGCCCTCAGCTGAGCATATAAGAGTAAGACAAAAAATGGATACTCTGACCAGGATTTTTCTCTTATGAATTCCCTCTTTTCATTATGATTTGGACTGAGCTTTCCCCCAGATTTTTAGCCTGCAGCACTGCCTGGGAAGATGAGACCTCACTGAAACATTACATCCCCTGACAGTGAGTGCGCACTAAACAATAAAGGCCAATCTCTTTTTTTTCTTACAGGAAACTCAAGTCGCTGATCAGAGTTCCTATGGTCCTACAAGAGAACATAAGTTAAAAGGTGGCATATTAGGCACCTCACGCCCCAAAAGCATCTAACCCTGGAAGCCCTATTGCTGTAGGCACCCACGTTTTTAAATCATGTCACAACAACAAGCTACATCAGGGGGGTTTACTTTAATGCAAGTGTAGGATGTGGTGCTTGCTGGAATCAATGTTGTTTCTTAATGATGCATGAAATGAAATCTTATTGTCCAGTGCACAGTGAATATCCAGTGTTGAGCTTTTGGATAAGTACTTCCAGTGTTCATCTGATGGAAGGAACAACCACGGATGCCCACTGCACCACCCTAGAAAGAGTCATCGCCTGATATATACCAAAATGTTTCCTCTCTCTTACTGTTCTGTACACCTCATTAGGCTAATACACTGGGGAGACCACTATGGTATTTCAGCCAAGAGACCAAGACCATCTTCCATGCACAATCATTACCTTTGGGCTGTTGACTCAAGCCCAGTGCTTCTCAGCAATTCAGGATCAATAGAATCAAATGTTTGAGCTACTTAAAACCATCTATGGCAAGGTGAAATGTTAGCATGGAAAGGGTTAAGAAATATTCAATTGCATATATAAGGAAGAGAAACTGAGTCAAGAAGAGGCAGGAAAGTCCCGTTATGCCTGGTGGGGCAGTATGAGAGCTTTTATGGACCACGTTTTTCAGGGGAGCTGTCGGTTTGCTGTCACCTGTTTCTGTGTTGTTTTCAATAAGTGGTGTCCTGAGGCAAGGGGGGGGGTCACGTTGCTTCAAGGAGGATGAACGCTATGGGAAATTGACTGGAATGAGTTACTTCTGTACTGCTATTTTAGCATAATTTGTGAGGACACCAGGGCTGCCGAAGGGAGGGCGGGACAAAGATGGCAGCTGCCCTGGGGCCCAGTGATTTAAAAGGACCCAGAGCGCCTGGATTTTTAAATTGCTTCCAGAGCCTCGCCCAGCACAGTCCAGGCAGTGCTGTGGGTTGGCTGCTGGAGTCAACCTGGGTGGTGCTAAGGGCTGGCTGCTCCAGCCCCTTTCTTTCCTTAGTCTGGATGAAAAGTGACTTGTTTAGGAACAGACTTCTGCAAAAAGAGGGGGTAGCCACAGTTACCCCAGTTCCTTATATCACATACCCCCAAATCAGCAGGATTCCTTAGGAGCTGTGACTGTCTTCTCATTCTCTGTGTGTACAGTACCTAGCACAATGGGGTGTTGACCCATCAGGCCTTAAGGTGCTATCACAATGCAGATATGGAAGCACGTGTATGATTAGTAATTAACAACCCTCCAGATTCCACTTGCTAACTCATTGAGGGCTAGATTGTTCCAGCCCTGACTCAGCCATATCCCCCATTGCCAGCTCTCCTTTTCAGCTCTGCTTTGACTGCAACTTCAGCCATGGGGGGGCAGAGCAAAGGCTACTGCTCAATATTCCCCACTGCAAGGGAGCAGGGCAGGGGAAGAGGGAGTGGGAGGAGCCCTGGCTGTGCCTTTCCCCTAGTCATTGGCCAGCTGGAGAGACCCATGGGGGTCTAAGCTGCTCTAGGGTGGTCCAGAAACTTCTCCCCCAGAGCTGTGGAGGAAGAGGAGAAATTACTCCGAGTCCCAGTAGATTTACTGGTCAGCTCCAGAGCCAGCATAGCTATAAGGTTTCAATCTAGCCTTTGGTGGCTATGGTCAGTCGGCAGCCACCCTTTCCTGCCAGCAGCTACTTCGCTGTGATACGGATCAACTTCAGCTTTATCTTCATCCACGGTAAGCAGCTGGAAACACCAGCTCAGGCCCTCCAGATTTATGGTTAAAATTAAGGCTTTGGCAAGTCTCATGCAATGAGCTGCCCATTACTGCAGAACAATATAATGTAATTAATGTTTTTATGTTTAAGGAAGAGAAGGCACATATGGTTCTTTAGCTGCTGATGAGCAGATTTATAGGTAGCACATCTGAGTCAATGCCCATGTTTATATGTTAGCCTGACACATCACTTATCATCTTCTGAAGGATGTGCACCGTTGCCCTGCTTCCCTGGATTTGCAAGCAGGAGCGTGCTGTGATACCACAGTGTGATGATAGATTTCTGGTGACACAAGGGGAGGAAGCAAAACATCAGTAAATGTTTCAGCATATCTGTCTCTCCGTAAGCAGATGTTTCCCTTACCCAGTGCTATTCAGCTGCAGTGTGCTGTTCATTTTCTTAAAAGGAAACTCAGCCTGATTCCAGTAGACATTTTCAAAAGCACTATATCACAGCATATCTATACTTGAGCTAAGCCCTTGGACTCCTTACGGAGGCAAAACTCTCTGCCAGATGTAAGATTTATTGAGGGCACTTCATGTGGCCCAAGTAAGTACTATTGAAGTAGATCCATCTGCACTGCCTCTCCATGACCCCAAGAAAGGACAGGTATTTTTCCCAAAGAAAGTATTTCATGGTGTCCAACATGCTAGCCACTAGCCACATGTGGCTATTTGGCTAGTTGAGTGTGGCTAGTTGGCTCTAGCAATATAGCATTATAGTGGCTACTGCTTCAGGACTGGTTGGACACCATGGGACAGATGGATAAATGCCAGTTATATACACAATGGCATTGGTGGATTCACTGCTACTTTCTAGAGAAAGTAAGTTGATTCTTGTCCCAGTTACGCTGGTGCAAGTCCAGATTAAGTGCCAATTATTGCCAGTAGTCCAAATGTGTATTTGCAGTCACATAAAGCCCCCTTGCTGCCCCTCTCCTAGATAGCATTTGGGGGATTTTTACCTTGTTCTCACCAGTACTGGCTCCTCTCCTGACCCAAACCTAGTATAAGGCTGCTCCAGAGGGGATACCATGAAGTCAAAGGTGAGAGATAACAGTGGCAGGGCCTCATTTGCATGATTGCCTCTTTGCAGGCAGCTGTATAACAGTTGGACAGCACTTCTCCCCTGAGTCCCACAAGCCTGGCCTTGCTGGGGCTCAGTTAGCTCACTGCAGAGTTCTCCACTGCTGAGTGAGGTCCCCCATGATTTAGGCCTCATGAGGTGCCCTCAATCATTTTATAATAAGTGCTGTGTATTCAATTGACTGGGATTTTTTCATTCATTCCAATATAAAAATCAATCTGAAATCTAAACTGGTCTGGGCTGTCTGTTTCTAGAATATGCCCCAAGGGGCACCACACAACATGACAAAACCACTATGCCTAAACATGTCCTCTGGCAATAACCACATCTGACACCTGCTCAGCCCAGGCTAGGGACAGAGTTGGAGTGGATTATATGGTGTCCTACAAAAAAGGAATCCTTTTGGAGCATCCCTGAGGCTGCCTACAAGCCGGGGTATTGGATACAAGCATACATTGTACTCTTACTGTGTATAATGTCCTGAGACATGAGAAGAGCCTCAGTTCCCAAACTGGCAGCTCCTTCAAGTGAAACACTAAACAGAGCCCAGTCTATTGAATGGCATGTCTCTTAAATCTGCTAAAGCAACACAATCAACTTTCAGAAAATTCAGATTATTTCTACTGGTATTAACATTTGTGCTCTACTGTGTCAGCTGAGAAGTCCCGCTTCTCCCTTGTTGTTTGCAATATTAGTAAACTTTGGAAAAGCTATTTTTGAGAAGTGACAAGGTGTAGGGGGAAATCGTAGGTCCTGTAGGAGCCTCACAGCAGGTGGAGGAATCTCCATGCACCCATATTAAATGGCAGGAAAGAGCGAGTGTGCAGGCCCCCACAGGCAGGGAATCCCCAGGTCCCATATTAGGGTTGGAGGTGGGTAATGCCCAGGCCCTGCAGTTGCAGAGGGGAAGGGAATCGTCGAGGGGCAACGAATCCTTGGACATACCTGGAGCTTAATCTCCTTTGATTGAGCAACTTCACCATCACCATCACCATGCCAGGTGTCTGCTATTTACAGGGCAGCTCAACAGCCTTAGTCTGTACCCACGACCCTCTATTCAAGGTCTTCTGATCTGATGATCTTAGTCCAAATACAAGACCCTCTAGTCCAGGTATTTCAGCTCAGTGGTCTAAGCCCATATGCAAGTCCCTCTACAAGGGGAATATGGCCCAATGGCCTAAGTCCATATACGTAGGGAAAACTCCCCCGTGAAGGGGGTGTGTATGGAGGGGGAGAAGAAGCAACTCTCTGCCTTGGGCTACTTGCTACCAGTACTTGCCGTAGTCTCACTCCGGTTCTGCAGCTCCTTGGGTAGCACTCTCAACCCAGCTGCCGCAGCTTGGTCGGGCTGTGCTTCCTCCCCTGGAGCTCCCTCAGCTCCTCCTTTCCCTTCAGCACTCAGCCCTAACTCAGCTGCTCCAGAGGCTTTTATAGTCAGTCTTCAGTTGGAGCATGCCCAGCAGTGCTGTGGGGGAGGGGCCCTCTCAGCCAGTTGTGCCAAGGCCACTCAGTCAGCTTCAGTGCAGGGTTGACACAGCTTGTCACGGAAATCTTACCCATTGAAGGTGGCCTGGCTGGCAACATGCTGAGCCAGTCAGTCTTGTGCTGGTGTGGTTGTCTCAAGTGCTCTTGCTGCAGTATCCCATTCCTGCTCATTACCCCCAGTGCTGAGTGTAATGATCACATCCCTCCCCTCTCTGCCCTTCCCTTTCCATGTTGTGAAAAACAACCCTATTCCCACCACTTCCCATGTACCGGCACAACCAAACCCTGACCTTGCATTAAGTTAGGGTAGGAGAAAGCTTCCTACCAAATTTAATGGTGCTAGCTCAGGCAGAGAGCTAGACGGGCAGACATTTCATTTCTAAAATATAGAGAGATAAGAAGCAGGATGTGAAAAGCTTGTCCCCATGTGGAAAAGTTCTACAGGGCTGTATACTTTGTTCAGGACATTTAGCTACACTAAAAATCATTAAAGTTAGACTTCCTTTTCTTTTTAAGAGAAACAGCTAATACATGAGGACAAGTAAAAGGTTCATATTTTAAAAACTCAGAAGTCAATTTTCCCATAAAGCATTTTCCACCCATTAGACTTTTCCTTGATGCACAAATTATCATTAAAATTCCAAAAGTAAAAGGGAGAGGAATGTGGTGCTGGATTAGCTCTATTATCCTGGTGGAGATTAAAGATGTTCCAGCATCACCTCCGTTTAAAGCAAATGTCCTGCGCCCAGCCTCACGAAGGGTACTTTGAATATGGATGCCCAGTCTGGCAAGATATCAGGTAGCTACAAGAATGAATCTTTTATTAACTAGTTTCTGGAGCCCCTTACCAAGTTCAGGATCCTGTTAGGCACTGAATTTTAAAACTGAGCAAACCATTGATTTTTCAGGTCAGTGGCCAAAATGAAAAATACAATACACATTTTCTTTCAGCTCTAACAAAACCTGAATTTATTTTCATTTTTTCTTTTGATTTTCTTTTGGTGTTTTTTTGTTGTACTTTGTGTGTGTGTTAATAAACCTAGCTAAATTTTTAAACAAATCATCATACTGAAATGGATAGATCAAAATATTTCTTTTTTAAAATGTCAGTGTAGGGTTTTTCCAAAATGACAAAAAGCAAGTTTTCCAGCTGAAATTTTTCACCAAATTCAACCCAATTTGCAACTGTCTTCTGTTAATCCAAGATGAATTTTGTCAAATTATCTGAAAAAACTTTGCCCAGCTTTACTGTCTGTATCCATATGCCCATTCCAAACAATTTTCAATCTAAATAGGCAGTATAGAAAAAGGAGTGAGAGGAGAAATAAGCATAACATAGTCTACCTAGGGTTCTATTCCTAAATTTGACTCACTGTCACTTAACTTTCTGCAGTTCAGTTACCTCTTCTTTAAAATGAGAAATTGCCCCCCTCCCTTTGTAAATCTCTTTGAGAAATAAATGTGAAAATCACGCAAAAATTCTTCATGTCACCTAAAAAGCCATGTAATCTAGTTTGTTGACTTTAATAGGACAATAAATGTGATCATAAGATTTCTTGTGGGAGTAAGGGTTATAAGAATGGCCCCTAATTCCCGCAGATTATCCATAAATGAAACATACTGACTGGATAATTCATTACGATTTCATTCCTGATCACTTTAGCTGAGAGTGTTGACACTTAAATCATAATCAGAGCATTTCTTCATTAATACACCATTGAGATGGTGGTTGCTATTTACATGTCTCATAAAACTATGGATTTAGGCTGTCATTCTGCAGATTCAAGCTAACAGCAATATAGTGGGTGACATATAAAAAATCACCAGTGTTCCCTGTAAAATAAGCACGTGAGTGGCCACCCGGAAGAGATTCAGGTGCCAACCAGCTGATTAGCATAGCACCTCCAGCTGTCTACAGGTGGCAGCATGTGTTTCTCCTGGTGCACGTCTTTACATGTCCTAGTGCACATAACAAAATTTATTCTGCTCATTGATGGAAAAGATTAGAGGGAACACTGAGCCCTGGTCTACATTAGGCAGTTATTTCAAAATAACCCCACTTAGGTGGAAATAATAAGCAGAGTGCCCACACTACCAAGCCCGTTATTTAAAAATAATGAGCTGGATATTTCAAAATCTGTACTCCTGCTTTTCTCAAGGAATAACACTAATTTTGAAACAGTTATTTCGGAATAGCATTAGTGTGGCTGCTTTGCTGCTGCTAATTTGAAATGATTGGCCTCTCACAGCTGCAGCTCTAACCACTCTGGTTAGATCTCTTGGACAACCAAAGAGGCAGACACCACTCCCAGCCCCATCCCTAAGCCTTCCCCTTGTCTTCCCTCTTCCTCATTCCAGGTTCTTTACTCAGTCCCTCCACATTGTATAGTCCCCCAATAAACAGTCCTGTTGTTTCAAAAAGGATGGCTTTATTATTTTCTCTGCAAGGAAGGGGGTAGCGTGGGAAGGGAGGGCAGGGGAAGGGAGGAGGAGGGAAGGAAAGGCACACAGAGGGAATGGAGGGGCCCGTTCTGGAGAGGCATGGGGGAGAGTCTCACAACTAGCCTTGCCCAAAACTCTCCCTCATGGCCTTCCTGATGAGCACAGCTGCTCAATGTGCTCTGCTTGATGGCGCTGGTGTCCAGCTGCTCGAATTCCCTGGCCAGCCATTCAGCCTCAGCACCCCCACCCTAGCAGAAAAGTCTCCTCCTTGTTCTCACAAAGATTGTGGAGCACACACCATGCCGCCACCACCACAAAGGGGAAGTGGTTCTCGCTGAGGTCCAGATGGGCGAGGAGACTCTTGAATCTCCCCTTTAAATGGCCGAATGCGCACTCCACCACCATGCAGCACCTGCTCAGCCTGGTGTTGAAGTGTTCCTTGGTGGGGTCCAAGCTGCCCATGTAGGGCTAGGCAGCATCGCCCAGGATTATGATGGGCGTGTCCACATCCCCAAACCTGATGGTACAATCGGGGAAAAAAGTGCCGGTGTGCATGTTCCAGAAGATGCAGGCGTTGTGCACCTTTCCCAATCATCCCAAATTGATGTTGGTGAAGCGTCCCTCGTGATACACAACGGCCTGCAGCACCATGGAGAATACCCCTTTCTATCGATGTAGTCTGAGGCACAAGATAGGGATGTTAGTGCCATCTATGCCTCTCCTCTCTACCCCCACAGTTGGGGAAGCCCATGACAGCAAAGCCATTGACAATGCTGTTCACATTGCCCAGAGTGATGACCTTCTACAGCAACGCCTGGCTGATGGCCTGGGCTACCTGAAGGAGCACACCCCTGACTGAGGATTTCCTCATGCTGAACTGGTCCTAACAGAGCAGTAGCCTTCCAGTGTAATGAGTTTCCAGAGAACAATGGTGACACGCTTCTGCATGGGGATGGCAGGTCACGCGTGTGTGTCCTCTCACCTCAGGGCAGGGGTGAGCCACACACAGAGCTCGAGAAAGGTGGCCTTGCACATGTGGAAGTTCTGCAGCGACTGCTGGTCATCCGATAGCTGCAGGACGATGTGGTCCCACCAGTCCAAGCTCATCCATGGTGTCCAAGGGATTGGGAGGCATGTACAGCAGCAGGAGCACCAGGATCTGGTGAGCAGGGTCTGTGGTTCACGCTGGGGTTCATTCTGCAGGTCCTGGTCCTCGTCCTGCTACAGCAACATGTGGGCAGTCTGGAGGTACTGCGCCATGAGCAGCACATGGCCTGTGAGCCTAGCTCTGCTTTGCAGCAGTTTTGGCTCCATAGTGAAGGGGCTATGGTGTCTGCAAAGGCAACCAGACCACACTGCGTCCCTTTTGTGTCCCGTGAGAGGAGATATCTGAGCCAGATATCTCCTCTATCAGCTCCGTGAGTATTCTAGAACGCATTTCATCAGGCCCTGGTGACTTGAAAACATCTAACTTTACTAACTAAATTTTAACTTGTTCTTTTCTTATTTTAACATCTAAACCTACCCCATTTCCACTAGCATTCACTGTTAAGCATCCTGTCATGTGACAACAGGGTAAGACTACTACTACAATGATTCTGCCACAAGCTTCCTGTGCAACCGTGGCCAGTCACTGAGAGCCTGGTTTCTGAAATGACGAGCACTCAAAGCACCTACTGCCATCAATGTCAGTTGCAGATGCTCAGCACCTCTGAAAATCAGGCTTTTTTAGTCCTCTCTGGAGTGCCGTCCCCAAAGTCCACAGGATACTTCCTTTGGCCTTCAGAGAAGTTAGATCAGGCCTAAACGTATTCGCTATGGCCTCCATTCAGAGTGTGGTGTTTCCCCTGCAGTGACTGATGATCACAAATACAAGAGCTGGGCAATGAGTGCAGCTGCCTCAGACAGAAAGTGTTTTCTTTTATTTAGAGCGGGAAATGGGAGCCATGGTTCCTGGGAGCCGCTACTGAATCACATTGTGGCCTTGGGCAAAATCCATACACACTCTGTGCTTCAATACCAATGCATAGTCACACATTTGATCAGCTGAGACTCAATTGCTGTGGTAGATGGCTTTGAGCGACTTTAGTGAATAATGCTACCTAAGTTAAGATCAGTATTTGCTTCTGCACAGAATATTCAGAATGGTGAAATATTCAAGGTTTGGCAGGCAAAAATCCACCCAGATCCCCTTTACTATTGCTTTGAATAGGTACAGGTTAACCTACAGGCTGTGTCTACACTACAATGATCTATCAGAAAAAGGTACGCAAATTGTGCTCCACAATTTCCTTTTTCAGAGTTTTTTCAGAAGAGGCTTTTCTGAAATTTGGCCTGTCTACACTGCGCCAAATTTTGGAAAACTCTCGTTTTCAGAAGAGCCTTTCTTTCTCATGGGAGGAAGAAAACAGGGCTTCCAAAAGAGTGCATCTGCTCTTCCACAAAAAAACCCATGGTTGTGGTGGAATTTTTCCAGGTTACCTCTAGTGTCCTGGAAAAACCCTGTAGTGTAGACATAGCCACAGTGTGCAGAGATGTCTCTCTTATTGATTAACAACCTTATGGTGTGATGAAAGGAAAAACAAACTCCCTGGCTGTTTTGCTGATGTTAAGGATTGCATACAGACAATAAATTAAACATGAATGTTGTTGCCATGCATCCATTTCAGAATTCAGCCCCCTCAGGGACTCCATAATCCTATTCTCCTGTAGCTGGGAATATCAATGCGTGGAAACAATGAGCTAAATCTTCTTGATAGAAATGTAGCCATGTTAGTCTGGTGTAGCTGAAACAAAAAACTTTAAAGACTAACAAGATGGTTTATTAGGTGATGAGCTTTCGTGGGCCAG
>JANRFK010001605.1:28280907-28291099 GCA_030068395.1 Apalone spinifera | reverse complement strand
CATTTGCATCCCTTTTCCGGAAAAGGGGGCCTGTGTAGACGTAGCCTATGTGATCTATCCCTGTCATCCTTTCCCAGCATAGAGACACCATACCTGCCCATCCTGGCTAATAGCCATTGATGGAACTATTCTTCATGAATGTATCTACTTTTTGTAAAAGCCTGTTATAGTCTTGGCCTTCACAACATCCTCTGGCAAGGAGTTGAACAGGTTGACTGTGCATTGTGTGAAAAAAGACTTCCTTTTGTTTGCTTTTAAACCTGCTGCCTATTTATTTCATTTGGTGAGCCCTAGTTCTTGTGTTATGGAAAAGGGTGAATAACTATTCTTTATTCATTTTCTCCACACCAGTCATGATTCTGTAGACCTCTACTATATCTCCCCTTTGTTGTCTCTTCATCAAGCTGAAAATTTCCAGTCTTATTAATCTTTCCTCGTATGGCAGCCATTCCATGCTCCTAATCTTTTTTTTTCTCTCTCTCTCTTTTCTGATTTTTTTCCAGTGCCAAAATATCTTTTTTTGAGATAGGGTGACCACATCTGCACACAGTATTCAAGATGTGGGCATACCATAGGTTTATAAAGAGAAAATAGCACATTCCCTGCCTTATTACATGCTCTCCCTGCTCCCTCTCTTAATGATTCCCAAGATTCTGTTTGCTTTTTTGACTGCTGTTGCACATTGAGCGAATGTTTTCATGTTATCAGGATCTATCTCTCTCTTGAGTAGTAACAGCTAATTTAGTCCCCACTATTTTATATGTATAATTGGGATTATGTTTTCCCAGTGGATTACTTTGTATTTATCAACATAGAATTTAATCTGCCATTTTGTTGTTCAGACTCTTAGTTCTGTGAGTTCTGTGGACTTAATTGTCTTGAGCAGGAAGAGCATGTGATCAAGAATCAGGCCTGCTGGCAGTGAGAGGGAGACTCCAGAGATTGCTGGCCTAAGGGTCTGCATTCCATTAAAAAGAAGAAAACTAGCCAGGAAGGAGGCTAAGTCTGGATGGGTAGGATGAGGGCAGTGGGGCAGAAACCTCTATTGTTAATCCCTCAAGGCTACTCTACTGCAGAAGTGCTGGAACAACTTGTGTAGAGGGAGTGCTGAGAGTCATGGAACCAAACTGCAAACCTTGGCTGCATAGTATGGAAACCACTTCAAGCCACAGGTGTGGGAGCAGCGCCAGGTCCAGCACTTATGCTCCCCACTAAGAGGCTGGAGTCCTCATGAAAGATGAGGAGGGACAGATGAAGCCCAAAAGAAGAACACCCCGGCCCACGAGCCCATTCATTGCATGTCATAGATCAGGTTAAGTGGCTCCACATAGAACTGGATCTTTGGCGATGTTTTACCTCTTCCACATTCCTGCAGTGGAAGTTGGATCAGGCCTCAGTCAAGTAAATGGGAGAACTTCCACTTCAGTGGGAGCTGGATCAAGCCCCAGGTGCTGCTGCAGAGTGAGTACTTTAAGGTAGTCATTTAGGGTTTGGAATGGTTCCATCAGAGGGGTTTATTTAGAATTGCTTGTCATTCTGCAGACTGTGACCCACAGTTATCCAGCTGTCAGGGAATGTCCTCTGCTGGCTGCTTTTTCACTGTGCATAAAAAGTCCATTTCTCGGTTCTAAATCTGCCACCTTTTGATTCCATCAGACATCTCCCTACATGTATTATCAGATGGCAAAAGGGAGTGTCCAATTTATTTGCTCTTTGCTTTTTGTTATAGTAGACCCCTTTCTCATCTCCTCTCTTCTTCCCTTCTCTTTAAGCCAAGTCTTTGGGATTTCTTGTCATGTGAAAGCTTTTCCATGCTTAAAAAAAACCTGGTCAGTGGGAATGTCACCTTTATAGGAATGGAATTTAGCCTCATAGAATTTTGATGTAAATCTCATGCCAAAAGGTGGTGGGGCTTGTTTGCAGTATAGATTAGGGCACATAATAATAGAGCCTTGAAAGGCTTGAACTTTCTGAGAGTCCTGCAAAGTTAGTTGTTTCTGTGGGTTTGTGTCTGACAGTTATAATATTATTTTAATGTGTTTTCCTCTTTGTTTAATGCTAGTCAAATGGGAGTCATTGCAATAAAAGCTTTACTACACCAAAGGCTTTTCACAGTGCTGATGCGGCCAATTCTGAAATGTTATGGAAACGAAACTACTCCATAGTGAGGTATAGCTTCTTTCCTCTGTATGCTGCATGCATAGCAGAGAATATTACCTTGTAAATATTTGAGGAGACCAGGTTGGATGGAGAAGCAAGTCTGCTACCTCAGCAACCAGAAAGAAGCAGAAAGAACTCAATCACAAGATTCTTTTTGGCTAGTGGAAGATAAATTCCTTTCAACAACTAGGTATAATTACCCTAGGTGAGTCCCAGTTCAAAAGAGAAAACAATAAAATAATGAAGTATAAAAATCTCTGCAGGAAACATCTTCCTTTTTTAAAAACCTCAGCAGCAAATTCTTCCAGATGGTAGTTTTTAAAACCTGAACATCTCCCCTCTTCCATCGCCACATGAGACATTAGGGAGCATGTCTGGTTAGCAATCTCAGAGCCCAGGCTTCAGTCTAGGTTAGCAACAGAAGTATGTGCCCTGGGGTCCTGGGGCCGTGCCCAGTTTGCACAGAAGCCTGTGCTACCGCATCCACAATGCTTTGTTTGGCCATTCTAGTGTGGGTATGTCTGTCTCTGCAGTTATAGCTCTGACTTGAAGAGCTCATTTAAGCATTGATGTTTGGTGTCTATTATATGACTTCCTGAATATTATATTGTTCCTGCAGTGGTTCCAGTGAGATATAGTCCTTCAGCTTCACCATCCCCAAATAATTGTTGTGTAATGTAACTGTGGGTTGTCACCCTAGTGGGGGCTGTGTTTCAGTGGTAGGTAAAGAAATCCCCGCAATGTGGCTTGTGTAATATATTAATTTAAGGCTCTGATCCTACAAAGCCTTGATCAAATGCAACCACTTGCATGCTGAAAGCTAAGCATTGAGTAATTTGCAGGATGAGGCTTATGTTCATAAAGCACTTTTGGCTCATTGGAAATAGAAAGTCAAATATAAAAGAAGATGTTTTACTTAAGACATATCACTATTCGGGCCTTATAATTACTCACTATGGTCCATCCAGGTTTCTCAGCTTCTGAGGTGAGCGTGGTGAAGCCTTACCACATAGAAAACTGCATTTCAGAATGGACATCATGCTTACCTCTAGTCTCTTCTGAGACTTGGGAATAATAACAATACTCACCTGCATGACAGCTATTGGGAACCTTGAATTAATGTGGATAAAATACTTTGATTAAACACAAACAGCAATGTAACAAAAACACTGTGTTAGCTTGGGGACCAAACTCATTAAGCTATACCTGTGCAGCTCTGAATCAAAGACTAACTCCTACTCAAGTTACAGTGGTATAAATGGAGGCCAGCATAGTTCCTATGCATTTGAACAATCAGTGTAAATAAGAACAGAGTTAATCCCAGTGAATTTATTGGAGATGTATATCAGTATCTAAAGATCCCTGCATAGAACTATCACATTAGCAGACTCTTGGCTCTGGTCTACACTAACTCCCCTTATTCCGAAATAACAAGCAGATCATCCACACTACCAAGCCCCTTATTTCAAAATAAAGGGCTGATTATTTTGAAATAATAACCCCTGCTTTCCATGAGGAATAAGGCTTATTTTGAAATAGTTATTTCAAAATAGCAGTAGTGTGGACGCGCCAATGCTGCTATTTTGAATTAACTACTCCCCAGAGTCATTCAAAGTAATTACTCCCCCGTGTTTCCGAGGTATCACATCCATATTAAGGGAGCCTGCCTTGGAGTAATTTCGAGGCTTTCCTGTAGTGTGAACATGCTATTTCAAAATACTTATTTTGGGAGTTATTATTTTGGATAAGTGATTTTGAAATAATTTCCTTGCAGTGCATGACTTCACAGAGGCTCAGGAAAGATAACTAAAAATTAGCCAAGGTGTGAAGTTAAAGCACATTAAACTCATCTGTGGACTCTCGCATTCATAATTAAAGTGGATTTAGATCACTTCAGTAAAAACATGCCGATTGTTATAGCATTTTGTATGTAAAAAATTGACACAAAGTATTTTGATAGGATCAAAATGTTCTGTTTAGACTTTATTGGAATGGACTTTGATTTCTTAACTGACTTTTTATTTTGAAATGTGTTTTATAATATAAAAGTCCAAACTCAGACAAAACACTTCAATTTTATCAAAATGAAAGCTTTTCATGCAAAACAATTTTTTTCAAATATTTCATTTATTGGGAAATTTCTAAACTTAGAAATTTTGAGACAGAAGAATTTCCTGTAGAATGGAAATTATAAGAATTTCTGTTCCAACATCCAGATTACAAGGAAATGCCAGAGAGTTTTAATTCCTCAGAAAGGTTTGCCATTGCAGTGCCATGCAATGAGGGGAAAACTGCCTGACTCATTGCACCTGTCTATATAGCAACCAGCCACTGAATCAGAAATGGACATGGGAGATCTCCCAAACACAGGCAGACCTCTCTCTGATAGATGCCAGGGGGGAGAGGGCGTCTATTTCTTACTTCAGCAACACTTGTGTAGCTTGACATGCCAATAAAGTCTTACTGCAGTGAATTGAATTGTCCAGGTTTTACTGAATCCAGAACTTTTTATCTAAATTGGTCAGAGGAAAATCCTTCAACCACTAGAGAGTGTATTTATGAGCCACCAAAACCACTAAAATGTTCTTCTCGCTCCCTACTAAATTCTGTAGGGCTAATACCAGTGTCTGTCCCACTCAGTTACTGCTCAGTTCTTGCTCAGACAAACTCAGGGTTTGGTTCAAGGGGGTTGGGTTGCCCCAATTGCCCTGTTTTGAGACGACCTCCAAGATGAGCAGCTCTGCAATCTGGCACAAAGGGTCATAGCACCAGTCAGATTTGGCCCAGCTCCCCATCAATGTTGCTCCAGGTTGCGACACCACTCACTCAGTTTTGGCCCAGACTCCCTTTTGTGCTTGGGTTGAAGCTGAATAATACAGTGAATTCATGTGCCAGGTTGTAATTCCAGGAGCCAGGGGGTAGGGAGCTGGGCTCAGACCCATAGGACAAGGACCCGAGTTTGCACAGTGGAGGGAGTCAAGGTGGGCTCTTTCTCCAACACACACACAGAAGGCCTCCAAGAGCCTCTTCTGCGAAAATGGTGGCTCATTAGCTATGCAAACGAGGCTCAGCGATATTCCACACTGAGCCTCATTTGCATAGCTCTGGCGCAAGAGCGTGCGAGTCTGGACACAGCCTAGGAGTACGTGATGACAATGGCTTTTTGTGGCTTTACAAGTTATGGAAAAAAATAATTGGTTAAGTTACTATATGCCATATGTGTAGTAACTATTTTTAGGAACTTTAGAAGGATAACCATATTAGTCTGTAACTTTAAAAAAAAATTAAAAACGAGTGGTCCTATAGCTCCTTAAAGACTAACAAAAATGTTATATAGTATCATGAGCTTTCATGGGCACAACTCACTTCTTTAGATGTGTGGAGCAAGAGGGGGTAAGTGAACTACTGTTGCCACTAGATGTCAGCAGAGACCACTGTTCTTATCTTGCAAAACAATTGCATTTAACGTGGGACTTTTTCTGCTTCCCTAGAAGAAATATTAAATGCAAAACAAGGAATAGAGAAATGACCACAGAAAACCACTCCAACAATTAAAAAATCAATATAACATTTTTATATCAAACTAAATAGAAAACAGTTTTAAGTAGACAGTTTCAAGAGAGCTCAAATTTAGAGCAAATGCTTTTCTAGTTGTCTAACGTTGCAGTAAAAGTCAGAATTGTCCTTACAGCTTCCTGTTTTCAAAACCCCCCTTTTAAAACTAAATTTTCCTGTAGAGCCAAATAGTCTGTACAAGGACTTGGAGGTGAGGGGAACTTTTTAGGAAAACTTCCATCCTTAGAGCATAAAAAAATACATTTGAAAGTGTTTAAAAGAAGTGAAAGAGATTAGAGGGACGGAAGGATGACCAAATAATCAGGGCTCTGGAATAGGATTTGGGAGACCTGGATTTAATTCTGGACTCTGCCACAGACTTCCTATAAGGCCTGGGAAAATTATTTAAACTATCTCATTCCTCAACCGCTCCCTCCACATTGTAAAGCTAAGATAGTACTTCCCTATGTCACAGATCATTACATGCATGTATCTATGAATACCATTGTTTTACTTTCAGAAGCATTTCCCATGGAGGCCAATCCGTTGTCTCTATCATTGTGACTTTGACACTGGCAGACCAAATGGCAGCTTATGTGAAAGCCCCTGGCCTATTCCCTTGTGCATTAGTAAGAATCAAAGTGATTGTTAAGTGTATGAGTGTATTTGTTGTTTAACCTTCATGAAAACTAAAGGGATCTTAATTGCACTGTTTTCACTTATCTGTATCCCAGTGGTAGGCAACCTGTGGTCTGAGGGTCGCATGCAGCCCACTGGGTTTGGCTGTTTGGGTTTGGTTTATTCCTTCCGTTCCCCTCCCTTCCCCCCCCCCCTTCCCCTCGGGTGTGTGTGCTGTGGCTGGCAGGTGGAAGCTGTGAGCTTCTAATCAGGGTTTGAAATCTAGAAGTCTCTGCTCATTGGTTGAGCCTTAATCAGGGGGCGGAGCTATCAGGGCTTTATAAAGAAGTGAGTCAGCGACCAGAGACCTTGCAACCAGGGACTGCTAACAGGGAATTTTGAGAGGGAGTTGGGAAGGGGGCGAGGTACACTCGCCATTCTTTAAAATCTTTTCACTGCACTCCTGCCTTTCAAGGAGGCATTTAATAACAGAGGAATCTCTCAGAAGGAAGGCAGGTATAGATAGTGATAAGTCTGCTGTTGTTACTTGTACAGCATGTGCCATGTTTGTCTTCCTCTCGGAAGAAAAAAGGGATTTCATCTGCACTAAGTGCAAGCTGGTCGTCATTTTAGAAGAAAAAATTAGAGGACTTGAGGCCCAAGTATTGACCCTGTGTTCCATCAGAGAGGATGAAGACTTCCTTGATAGAAGGCACATTTAATCCTGCAGGCACACCAGGCTGAAGAGCCAGTGAGGACAGTACAGGACAAGAAAGAAAACTGGCAGCATGTAACCTCTACAAGAAAAAGAAGGGCAACTCAGGTATCCCCCATTCCTCTAGAGGTAAGTAACCACTTTCAGGCTGTCTCCACAGGCACTGTGGTGGAGAATAGTTTGGCAGGGACCTCTCAGGGAAGAAATCAGAAGGAGACACCATCTACTGGAAGGCATGGGATGCATAGTCCTAGGGATGGGGGTTCCATGACCACCACCCCCAAAAGAAGAAGATGGGTGGTGGTGGTCGGGGACTCCCTCCTAAGAGGGATTGAGTCATCCATCTGCCATCTAGATCTGGAATCTAGAGAAGTATGCTGATTACCAGGAGCTCACATTCAGGATGTGACCAAGACTCTTCCCAAAATGATCAAACCTTCGGATCGCTACCCCTTTCTGTTTCTCCATGTAGGAACTAATGATACGGCCAAGAAAGACCTTGAGTGGGTCACAGCAGATTATGTAGCGCTAGGAAGAAGGATCAAGGAAATTGAAGCACAAGAGGTGTACTCGTCTATCCTCCCTGTTGAAGGAAAAGGTCCGAGTAGGGATAATCGAAATGAGGAAGTAAATGCGTGGTTGCACAGGTGGTGTCGGAGAGAGGGCTTTGGTTTCTTCGACCATGGGACTCTGTTCCGTGAATAAGGATTGCTAGGAAGAGATGAGATCCACCTAACCAAGAGAGGAAAGAGCATCTTCGTGGGCAGGCTTGCAAACCTAGTGAGGAGGGCTTTAAACTAGGTTCGTTGGGGGACAGTGACAAAAGCCCTGTGGTAAGTAAGGAAGTCAGATAACGGGAAGAAATGCAAAGAGGAATGAGCAACAAGGGAGGACCCCTGATTCGGATGGAGAAGGCAGGGTGATCAACTGGTTATCTAAGGTGTTTGTACAACAATGCAAGAAGCTTGGGAAACAAACAGGAAGAATAAGAAGCCCTGGCCCAGTCAAAGAACTATGATTTGATTGGAATAATGGAGACTTGGTGGAATGACTCACATGACTGGAGCATTGTCATGGAAGGATATAAACTGTTCAGGAAGAGCAGGCAGGGGAGAAAAGGAGGAGGAGTTGCATTGTATGTAAGAAAGAAGTATGACTGCTCAGAGCTCCAGTATATAGAGGGAGAGAAAAGCCTGTTGAGAGTCCATGGGTTAAGTGCAGAGGTGGATGCAACAGAGGGATATTGTGGTTGGGGTCTGCTATAGACCGCTGGATCAAGTGAATGAGGTAGACGAGGCTTTCTTCAGACAACTAAGAGAAACTTCCAGATCACAGGCCCTGGTTCTCATGTGGGACTTTAATCACCCTGACATCTGTTGGGAGACCAATACAGCAGTACACGGACAATCCAAACATTTTTGGAGAAGGTTGAGGATAACTTCTTGGTACAAGTGCTGAAGAAACCAATCAGGGGCCATGCGCAGTTTCACCTGCTGCTCACAAACAGGGAGGAACTAATAGGGGAAGTAAAGGTGGGTGACAATCTGGGAAGCAGTGATCATGAGATGGTAGATTTCAGGATCCTGACCAAAGGAAGAAAGGAGAGAAGGAAAATACACACCCTGGAGTTCAGAAAAGCAGACTTTGACTCCCTCAGAGAACTGATGAGCAGGATTCCCTGGGATGCTTACAATAAGGGGAGAGGAGTCCAGGAGAGCTGGCAGTATTTTAAAGAAGCCTTACTGAAGGCACAGGAAGAAACCATCCTGATGCACAGCAAGAAAAGCAAATGTGGTAGGCGACCAGATTGGCTTACCGGAGAAATCTTTGGTGAGCTTAAACACAAAAAGGAAGCTTACAAGAAGTGGAAACAGGAACAGATGACTAGGGACGAGAATAAACTGGGCTCAACAAACTGCTGAATCTACTTGCCCATGGCATGCGCAGTGCGTGGCTGGTGAGTGACTCTCACCAGGGTTTGTCAAGCCCTGAGTATATATTGCTCGAGAATGCACAGGAGTTATCAGGAAGGTGAAAGCATAATTGGAATTGTGTGAATGCAGAAAAGTCAGAGTGCATTTAACTCAGTTCAAAAGGGGAGAGACTGTCAGTGTAAAGAATCTCAGATGGACAAGGGGCCCTCTGCCAAAGCTCTGTGAAGTTATCTGGGGAAGGGCAGGACTCTTATTCAGCAGGCTGCATGCCTGCTACTAGTGAGCTTTAAGACTGCTTCAACCTGCTTCTCCCTTCTGTTCTAATGATAGAACTAGAACAGACTCCATAAGGAATCTCTTTATTTATTTATTTATTTATTTAAAATTTACTCCAGTGAACACTGGAATTTTTGTGTGTGTCTATACTGTGCTTTTGGCCAAGAGCTGAATCACTGAGAGCTGAAATTACTAGGTTGGACCCAGAGCCAAATCCACTGGCGGGAACAGCAGCAGGTGGCCAGCAGGAGCAGCGGGAGCAGCAGCAGGTGAGAGCAGCTGGCAGTCATCTGGTGGCCAGCAGAGCAGCCAGCAGGAGCAGTGAGTGGGAGACTTCATGATGATGCACCTATGAACTCTGACTCTGCACTGACTGGACAGAGCCATGAGTGAGGTGTTTGAAGTGTGGGGAAGGCACACTATATGAGTTAGGGGTTGGACTATTCACGGACAAAGTGGGCTCCGGACTTCGGCGCTAAGTGACGCAAGATGGGATGAAGATGAACAGCCCGTGGTGGGTAAAGAACAGGTTAGGAACTATATCGAAAAGCTAAACGTACACAAATCTATGGGTCCGGACTTAATGCATCCGAGGGTATTGAGGGAGCTGGCAAATGTCATTGAGGAGCTTTTGGCCATTATCTTTGAAAAGTCGTGGAGATCAGGAGACATCCCGGATGATTGGAAAAGGGCAAATGTAGTGCCCATCTTCAAAAAAGGGAAGAAGGACGATACAGGGAACTATAGGCCGGTCAGTCTTATCTCGGTTCCTGGAAAAATCATGGAAGGGATCCTTAAGGAATTCATTTTGAGGCACTTGGAAGAGAGGAAAGTGATTAGGAATAGTCAGCATGGATTCACAAAGGGCAAGTAATGCCTGACCAAACTGATTAGCTTCTATGCTGTGGTAACTGACTCTGTGGACATGGGAAAG
>JANRFK010001605.1:28266028-28278065 GCA_030068395.1 Apalone spinifera | reverse complement strand
TCATTTGCATAGCTTTGGCGCAAAAGCGCGCCAATGTAGACGCAGCCACTATGTCTAAGGGCTAGTTAGTGGCCTATGCACAATAAATGTGGTGATGGTGTCAGTCCAGCTGTCAAGGGAGAGAGGCTTCCTGCACAGCTGCCACTAATCAGCACCCCAGTTAGGAGTCTCAGCAGAGGCCCATGATTAAATTGGCTGTGGAGACCAGACTCCATGATTAAATTGGCTGAGGAACTTTGTCAAGGGTACCTAAAGAGGAAAGGAAAGAGAGAAACTGTTTGTGCCTGACCTGGAGACAGCTCATTCTCTGGGCTTGTTAAACAACCATCCTTAGTGAACACTAAGGATACACACCATTTATTTTCTTTTTAAAGACACATAGGCCAGCCCATAGATATTTAACACTTGGCACCACCACATAATTGTTGGAAGAGCTAACTCAGCATCCTAGTACACTCAACAGCAGCTTTGCCATTCTTCTTATCCACATTGATCCCACAGATTCCACGCACGCATTAGGCTGCTTTGCTGCTTCAGATCCTCTGCTCCCGTCTCTGTTTCTGGCCCACCATTCGGGCAGCCAGCAGGAAGGCTGCCCCAGTCAGCACCTCGGCAATGAAGGAGACCCACACAAGTGCCAGTGACCAGCCAAACTTGATGTTAACTTCCTGCAGGAGACTGTTGTTTCCCAAAAGGCAGAGGGCTTCCTTGAAGGCAGCTGCCGCATATGCAATGTAGACACTGATCCCAGTGAGCGTAACAAGGCCTAGAAGAAACACAAATACAGTGTTGGGGTCCACTTTACCTGAGCTAAGGATCTGCTAGATCTCCCTCCCTATATTCACAGGCAGAGCTCTCTCCTGCCTTGGTTTTGTATCTTGTCTCTAGTTTTGTTTTGGTCTCTGTATCACTAAATGAGGAACTGAAATGTAGCACAGCATGTTTCCTGCAAAGTGCACCTAATGATGCATGTCTCAGGGCTGTCCTGTCCACTGGACAGTTTGAGGCAGCTGCCCTGGGGCCTGTGCTTTGTGGGAGAGGGGCCCACAGAGTCAAGGGCAGTCTGGGGGATTACCTGGGAGGCCTGATGCCAGCAGTAGAGGTTGGACCCTTCTGCACTCACTAGTGATGGTGGGAGCTGCATGAAGTGGAACAACCTGGCCCCAACCTGCTCTATTCTGCCATCTTCTAGCCAGGCACTCTGCTCCACCACCTCAGGCCCCACCTCATTCCGTTCCCCTGAACAAAAAGGCTGGGATGCAAGCCTGGGGGAGTGCACTGGGCTGGGGCCAGGTCGCTCTGCTTCCCACTGTGGCTGTGACTAGCACTAAGCCCCCTTTCTCCCCTTCCCCCCGGTAACCTCTCTGGTCGCATCACTCATGGGAGGGACCTTGGGGGATGGGAGAGGGTGGAGCAGGGATAGGATGAGACAAGGCAGGGCAGAGCAGAGGCAGAGCTTGTAGGGAGGGATGAAGCAGGAGTGGGGAAGGCAGAGCAGGGACAGGAAGAGATGGTGTCCAGCCTATACTTATTCAAATCAATAGAGAACAGCAGATAAAGTAGCACTCTATATAAAACTGAATAGTGTGTCTATGTAACTCAAATACCTTCTGGGTGTGGTGCACTGTCCCATCTAGTGGCACCTAGACCACTTACAGAAAAAGAGAATGAGTTTTCTCTGCAGACTGAGTTGAGAGCGAGCTGGCTTTTTGCTCAAATTGTAGAGGCTCAGGCACGAAGCTCCAGGAGTCCCAGGTTCAGTTCTGCCTGTCAGCATTACATTTAGATTAAGCTACAGTCTCAGAGGGGTAGTCATGTTAGTCTGTATCTGCCAAAACAATGTGTCCTGTGGCATCTTAAAGGCATTTGTGAGTGCAAGTGGTATCTCCCACCGAGGTGAGTTCAGTGTGTTTTGATGGAATTTCCCTCTGAAACATTTGGAGACCCTAGGGCCTGGGTTAGGGCCCTCCTTCTAGGGCCCCATCTGGCAGCCCCTTAGGTATCAAGTGCTAGGACATGAAGTCCTATGCTGAAGTGCTTCTCTATTGACTCTGGCTACTAGGCAACACTGCCCTTGACACCAAGGGCGATTGCTTTCACTCTGGTCCTTGGACCTCGGGATTGTGAGGTCTGAGACAACCAAAAACACTTAACCTCAATGTATCCACACCCACTACCTGCCCTGTTACAGGACAAGGTGTGCATACATTGATACAATAAGGAATAAATAAATAAAATGGCTGGACAGACCATGTAAGCCCCTCTTTCCAGGCCTGATACAGAGTCCAATGGACATCTTCCCACTCATGGCTGGTTTTGTTTTTTCTCTTAGATTTAAGATCAAGCCTTAATTCACTACAAATTCAGAGTTGTATAATGCCAAGTTTCACAAATTCCAAAGCCACTATCATTTTACTAAGATTTTTTTTTTTTAAATCTTGTCTCTAAAGGAGGAAAAATTGACATAACATTTGCTGAAAGGGTATTTACCCTTTCAGGGATGAAGATACCATGTTCAAGATGTCTCTCAATCCTCCAAGAGACACAGCTACATGTAACTTTCTGCTATTCCTTGTTGTAAATGTCAGCCAGCTACCTCAGAACCCCATTACTAGCTTTTCAATCTAAAAGGAGCTGAATGGGAAAGAACATAAAGTGAATAAACATTGGCACTCAGTCAGAAATCAGACATTTTGCTGGCTGTTCTCATTGTCCTCTGGGAGTAAATGCACCAGTTCTAAGCTGACACCCTTCATCTCAAGTAGGTCTCAGTACAGTACCTCCAAAAAGAAAAAGAATTCCTGTCATTAGAAGCAGCAGGTAGGCTCTGGCAAGAATACTGATAAATCCAGTCATTCCTCCAAAAATCATCAGGATCAAGCTGAGAGGCAGCAGGATTACAAATGTCCCATGCATGTCTAGAGAGAAGAAGAGTTATCAGTTTTTCATTATCATTGCCATTTGTGCCCTATCAAGATCAGGGCTTTATTGTGCTGGGTATCCCTATCACAGGACAGGGTGTGCAAACACACAGTAAGACCATCTCTGCTCCATAGAACTTACAGTCTAGACAGACAGGATGCAGGATGAGGGAAATGAAATGCAACTCATGAGATCCTGATTCCTTCACTTAGAGTACGTCTACACTGCAAGCGTCTTTCGGAATAAGCTTTTCTGGAAGAGAGCTTCCAGAAAAGCTTCTTTCAAAATAGCGCGTTTACACACAAAAAGCGCAACAAAATAGTGATTTCTATTTTGAAAGATAGCATCCATACTTATTGGACATTATCTCAATTTAAGGCTAGCCAGAACCAGTTCAGGCAGGGCATTAGGTCAGCCATAGCTTCTGGGAGCTGCTGCATAAGGCTATCTCAGACACGTGCTTAAAGGGACCTCCCTGGACAGCTGTTTCTCGGGTTCTTCTGCTTACTTGCCTACCTCTCTGAGGGGACAGCAAAGCATTTCCTCTGTGAACTTTGGTTGCCCTGTGTCAGGACACCACAGCACTCCCTACCATGGCGATGGAGCTGCCTCTGGGCATGCAATGGCCCCATGTTGCCAGTTTCTGCAGCAATTTCTGCGGGCTGCCTTCATGTCCCTGCATGAGCTCAACCCCAAGCTCATCTTTGAGAACCTCTGCCTGTGTGCGGGAGTGATGCCCTTGCAACCGCACCCCATGGTGGAGTGATGCTTCTGGCAGCTGGACACCAGTTCCGACTGATGGGATCAGCTGCTGATGGAGTGATAGGACGACCAGCTCCAAAACTTCCACATGAGGAAGGAGATTTTCCTGGAGATGTGTGTTCCTGGCTCACCCCTGCCCTCAGATGATGGGACACCCAGATGTGACCCGCCATCACCGTCTGGAAGCTCTCCACATCAGACAGTTACCAATCTGTAGACAACCAGTTTGGTGTGGGGAAATCAACTGTCAGGGCCCTCCTCATGCAGGTATGGCACTCTTGGGCTGCAGTCCTTGGAGTATTGGACAGGGGGACCCTAAGGAAAGGAGAGTTTGTGGGGAGGGGGGGGAGGAAGCCCCATCCTGGGTGGTTCTGCAGTCCCACCATCACATAGCCCTGAAGGGGGGGCGGGCATCATGGGAGTGGCTCCTGGGGTGTTTATGGGGGGGGAGGACTCAGGGACCTACCAAGAGCTCATGCACCCCCTTTGATTCTCTGTTTTGTTTCTTTGACTCCTTCTGCAGGTGGTGAGGCCCACTAACACCGTCCTGCTGTGCAGGGTCATCCGTCTGGGTGACGTGGACCCCATTGTCTCTGGATTTATCACCCTGGGCTTCCCCAGCTGCAGGGGGGCTATTGATAGAACACACATCCCCATCCCAGCCCCCGACCACTGGGCAGCACAGTACATAACCCACAAAGGTTACTTTTCTATGACCCTGCAGACCCTGGCTGACCACCCTAGCCATCACGGACATCTTCGTCGGCTAGTCAGGGAAGGCACACAACACCCGTGTCTTCCGCAACTCCAGTCTCTACCACAAGCTGGAGACCGGTACTTTCTTCCCTGAGTGCAACATCAAGGTCAGGGACATTGAGATGCCACTGTGCATTGTGGGGGACGTGGCCTACTCCCTCATGCCGTGGCTGATGAAGCCCTATACCAGCAAGGACCTGAGCAAGGACTACTTCAATGGCCTCCTGGGCAGGGCCTGCATCCAGGCTGAATGAGCCTTCAGCCACTTGAAGGTGAGATTCAGGTGCCTCCTGACCCACTTGGATGTGAGGGAGCAGAACATCCCCCAGGTGATATCTGCTTGTTGTGTGCTCCACAACTGCATGGAGAGAAAGGGGGAGGCCTTCCTTCTGGGGTGGGGGGTAGAGGCCAGCCAGGAGGGAAGGGCTTTTTAGCAGCCACACACAGTTGCCATCCAGCAGGCCCATCAGGTAGGCCTGTGCATTTGGGAGGCCCCGAGGGAGAGTTTCTCTGAAGGACCCCAGTAACTCTCCCCAGGGCCTCCCCACTAGGGCTTTGCCCCTGTGCTTTGTCCCTTTCTGCCTTTCCCACAACAACCCCTCCCTTCCCTCTCCCCCCTTTCCCTGCAGACACAATAAAAAAATTGTTTTGTTTCGAAAAAAAGAACTGTTTGGTTATTTATTTGGGATAGAAGTAACTGGGAAGGAGGAGGGATAAGAAGCTGGAAATAGAAGGGGGCTCAGAACCTTGGAGGAGAGTGTGGGGGGGCAGAAAAACTTGGAGGGGGGAGTAGAGGCTCAGGACTGGGGCTGAGAGTGGTGCATGGCTTGGGTGCTTCTTCTGCCTCGTGTGTGGGGACCTCTGTGACCTCGTGGGTGGGGAGGTCCAGGAAGGATAGGGGAATAGGCAGGAGGGAGTAGCTGGAGTGGGGTCAGACATGGGAGGGAGAGTGGGAACGGGGCAGGGACAGGAACTGATGTCAGGTAGGTCAGAAGCTCCCGAATGGCTGTACATGTGTTGCGTCCTTGCTGCAGCAGCTCAATCTGGGCGCTCCAGTGCGCATCATCCCGGACCTTCTGGGCCAGCGTCTGCCACATGTCCCACAGCATGGAGACATGCTCCCTCAGGAGGTCCTCCTGGACCCTCCAGCAGCTGCAGCTCCCCCACGGTCAGGCGGCTGGCTCGGGTGGTGTCAATCACCCCACAGTCATGGCTGGTGGGAGAATAAAGAAAGGTGGTCAGTCATCCCTGGAGACACTGTCCCTGAAGCCTTGCCCTCATCTGTGAACTGAGAGCAACAGTTCTCAGGTCAGAGGATGGGGATGTCCAGGGAGCAAGGCCATGTGTGGCCTGGACAGTGGGCCCTGCCTTACAGGGGCCCTGAGGTCCCCAGGGGACTATACTTTCCCATCCCCCCTACACACATGTCCCACAGACAAGCAGGCAAGAAAAATGGCCAGCCACACTGGGATCAAATGGCCGGAAGAGGGGCCTCAAGCTGCCTGAGCTTCCATCGGGGCTGCACATACACCTGTGCCTGCAGCACTGTCCACGGGAGCGGGTGCTGCCTCGAGCATGCAGGCATGCCCGTGTGCCATTTGTGGTACTCCACAGTCTATGGGCATGTGTGTCTGTGTCCTTGTCCCCAGCCTCCTTCCAGCAGTGGCTGATGGTGGGAGGGCATCCCCCTCCCTGGGAGTCAGACGTGAGGCCGGCCTCCCCAAAGCCTGTGAGCAGGAGCCCAGGGGTGCTCCGGGGCTTCCTCCTGGGGCTGCATGGCACAGATTGGTGCTGCACATGCATCCACTTGCACCGACTGCAGTGCGATGGTCAGGCCGAGAAGGCCGAGCGACAATTGCACCTCAGCCCATCAGCACCCGCCACCCCCACCCTGTGTGTGTGAAAAACTAAGACCACTCACCTGATGATC
The DNA here is from genome assembly GCA_030068395.1 of Apalone spinifera. NCBI lineage: Eukaryota > Metazoa > Chordata > Testudines > Trionychidae > Apalone > Apalone spinifera. The sequence goes on along the minus strand of JANRFK010001605.1, from coordinate 28,271,695 downwards.
CCTCCCCGGCCTCGGAGGATGCCTGGGACACATCCAGGCCACAGGGTACTGGCTCCAAAGTGAGTGTGGTCACAGGGCTCACTGCATTCTCATCATCATCATCATCATCACAGGCTGGGACCCCCAGGGGGGCAACGACGGGCGTCTCCAGCTCCAAGTCTATCACCAGGGGTGGCAAAGGGGCTGCACTGCCCCCCATGATGTGGTGCAGGTCTTCAAAATAGGGTCAGGAGTGGGGTCCTGCCCTGGAGGGTGAGCTGCTCTCCCTCGCCCTGGCGTAGGCCTGCCGGAGCTCCTTAACTTTGCTCTGGACCTGATCCAGGGTCCTGGTGTGGTCCTTTGTGGCCAGGCTCTTGGCCATCCAGCCATATATGTCAGCACTCCTGCATCTGGAATGGAGATCCTGGAGGTTCTCCTTGTCGCTCCATGCCTTGAGGAGGACCGGAATCTCCGCCCCAGACCAGGATGGCACACACCTTTTGTGGCCCCTGGAGGGTTTCTGGGAGCCCTGTGCATGCGCCCTGGGACAGGGAGGAGACTCTTGGGGCACATGGTGCCCAGACATCAGGCAATGTGAGCTGCACTGTGGCTGGACGCTCTGAGAGCTGGCTTCCTGCCACATGTCCTGTCCCCTGTGTCTGCAGCTTTAAGAGCTGCAGAGGAACAGAAACTATAGAGTTCTGATGAGTATAGACCAAGGGGCCAGAAGAGCACCTGGGAGATTTCCTGGAGGATTCTTTTTTTGACAAAACTCCCTATTCCATGTCCACACACACCTCGTGGAATGAGGTTTACTGGTTTTGGAAAAAGCCATCCGTTATTTTGACTTTCTTTCGAAAGAACACAGTTGCAGTGTGGATGCTAGTATTGTTTTTCCAGAATAATGGCCGTTATTCCAGAAAAATGGTGCAGTGTAGACGCACACTTAGGCTTAGTAGTACTTCATTCAGTAAACAGCTCTGCTGATTGTATTTCTCCTTTTGAGTAAGGGTATCAGAATCTAGCCCACAGAGATCTGGGTGATGGGTTGCAAGTTTCATGTTAGTTCCAGATCTTAGTTTTCTTAAATTCCATGAAACCTGGAATATTCTTGTGCTGACTAACTTCAACAAATCCGTGGTAGGGATGAGAGGTTACTGGTACAATGCAATGGTAGATAGCTAGGGTTATATCTGATGTGGGTGCTAGAATATTTAATTATTTCTGCTTTTTATTGTCAGACCTGGGGTTGCAGAAGTGGGAAGTGTAGTGTAATTGTAGCAGCAGGAGCTGGGATCCAGACTCCTGGCATCTCTTCTCAGCTTTGAGACTGCCATGCAGGGACCGTGACTAATTCACAGATTACTGATCTCTGTGCTTCAGTGATGTAGGGGATGTGAATCTTAACTTATTATCTTGAAACGTTAATTTTGCCTCCCAAAGCCTGTATGAAAGGCTTTGTGCTAGAAAAAGAGACAAGCCAAAAGCAGCGTTCAGAGCACTTGCAAACCCGAGGGAACACATTCCTATTAAGAAACCACCACGGAGCCCGGCTCCATTCATGCTACATGCTGAAGGGTCTCACTAGATAGTTTCTGTTTCCCTGCGTGGAGGAGTCCTCACGGCCTACCTCGCTTTGACATGAGTCTAAGTAAAGTCTAGGCCCTGCTCAAGCCTGGTTCAAATGTGCATGCAGGCGGAGCCTTAGGCAAAACAACTAGGCTACGTCTATACTGCAGGCTTCTTGCACAAGAAGCTTTTTGCAGAAGAGATCCACACTGCAAAAGCGCATCAGAAAAGCGATGTGCTTTTGTGCAAGACAGCGTCCAGATTGCATGGACCGCTGTCTCACAAGAAAGCTCTGATTGACATTAACAGAATGGCCACCAGGGTACCTGCGCTTCTTCTGATAGGGTGTTTTTGCACAAAAAAAATGTTTCCCATCCACACACACCTTTTTGCGCAAGAGCTCGTGTGCAAAAAGGAGTTATTCCTCATAGAGAGAGGAATACCTATACCGCAAAAACCCCTCTGTTCTGTCGATTCACTGTAAATTTCCTTGCACAAAAGTGCACTTGAGATGTGGACGCTCCACGGGTTTTTGCACAAAATGGCTGTTTGAGCACAAAAACCCTGTAGTGTAGATGTAGCCTTATGTAGAAAATGTAACCTCTTGCCCTAGGTTATTGGATAAGGCCTGACCATAAATAACTAACAAAATGCTGAAACTGCTATGTGTTTATCATAAATAATAATCATAGCTGAAATTTCCAGAATTATTTTTGCTATGGCTTGCAGGAATAGAGAGCAAAATAATGGACACACCTTGCGTCTTTCAGAAATGCTAGCCACAAAATAGGTAAACAACTTGGGATAATTGCATATGTTAGGATCTGGACAAATAAGGTAAAGTAAAAGAGGCCAGCGTAGTAATGATTTATATAATAGGGAATCACATATAGTTGGGGTGAACAACCAAGTCTCGCTTTGTTATAAAAATGGGCTTTTGCAAAAATATAGTTGGAAAGTAGGATAGACCCACAGATCCTGATCATTGTAACTAAAAGCAAAGACCTTTCATCCGGCCACGCAGCATAAGGCGTCTCTAAGTGTGGGAGTAAAGAGACCACAAACCTCCTGCCTTGATCACTGTAGGGGACAACAGGTAAATTGTAAGTGAACTGAGTTTAATGTTGTAGTAACTGACTTGCAGTAAGAATTATGTCTATAGTATGTGTTGCATCTTGCTCTCTATTCATAGTTACTGCATTGCTTTGTTTCATAATATTGGCTTTAGACATTTGCAGAAGACATACTTAAAATCACATTAACTGCTCATAAGGCTTGCAAAACTTAAAGGATTTGCAATAAATAAGCAAGTGGTTAAGTCTCTCTGGTGTGGCCTGGTTTCCTTTGGATCTAAAGTCATCTTGAACCACACAACACCCAGCATTTCCCATGTAGTAGTTTCATGGGGTTCTCCTGTATTTTGGTCCTGTAGCCACTGAAGGCCTAAGACAACTTGTCCCATAAAGCTGAATGCCCTTTGAGAACAATGTACAAAAGACATTCAACCACACAGACGAGAGCCCCATAAACCGTTTGATTTGCACAGGGTGTAAATAGTGAAAGGAATTGTCTATATTCCAGATTTCCCTATTACCTCCTGCTAATGCCAGTGCTATATAATAAATACTATATAACTGCTGAGGCCACTGAAGGAATATTCTTATCCCTTAATTTTAGTGACAGAATAAGGGTGTTTAACCCAGCATGCTTACCCTTCTCTGCTTATAATTTTTAAGCAGCTTGGTGCTTTTCTATCTTTTGTTGTAGTACCCTATTCTATATAGACTGGTTATGCCGTGTGTTAGACATCTCAGCTCTGCTCCTCTCACCTTATGGCGTTTGTTTCCCCTCACATACACACATTTCACATTTCAGTCCTTCAAGTAGGGAAGCCGTCTCTGTCATCTTAGTCTTTCTGAGAACACTGAGCACTTCCATTAGTTCACCAGAGCACCGCCTTTGTCCTCTGCCCACCTCCTTTCATGCTTCATCGCAAAAATTCTCCAGACTTGAAATCATCTTTGCTGATATCCATGGAATCCTCTCCAAAGCAACAGTTCAGTCTGCAGAAGCGAAGAGTGAGGAGGGATTTGATAGCAGCCTTCAACTTCCTGAAGGGAGGTTCCAAAGAGGATGGAGAAAGACTGTTCTCAGTAGTGATGGATGGCAGAACAAGGAGCAATGGTCTCAAGTTGCAGTGGAAGAGGTCTAGGTTGGATATTAGAAAAAACTATTTTACTAGGAGAGTGGGGAAGCACTGGAATGGGTTACCTAGGGAAGTAGTGGAGTCTCCATCCATAGAGGTTTTTAAGTCTCGACTTGACAAAGCCGTGGCTGGGTTGATTTAGTTGGGATTGGTCCTGCCTAGTGCAGGGGGCTGGACTTGATGACCTTCTGAGGTCTCTTCCAGCTCTATGGTTCTATGATTCTATGAACAGTTACCTTAAGTGGTATGACAGCATCCCACATGATCCCACAAGCCTTTTGTCCTACTTCATCCCATCTAGCTTATCTATGTACTAAACACAAGGTTGCCTGAGTAATCATAATTAATTACTCTTGTGCATAGGCCTTATGATCATATGACCATGTAGTGGGATTTTTCCCACCACACAGCTGCTGCATTTAATGCCTGAGGCTACATCTACACTACAAGTTTTTGCAGCAGAAAATATTCTAATGAGGGACTCATTAGCATAAGTGGCAATCTCATTTGCATATTTTCTGCCAATCCATTTTTTCACTAAGGGTTTATGCGCAAAAACAAGCAGTGTGGACATTTCCTTTTTGCACAAAAAACCCTTTTTGCACAAGATTGGTATACCTCCTTTTTTGAGGCATAAGGAACTTGTGAAAAAAGGGGGTTTTGCGCAAAAAGGAAATGTCCACACTGCTTGTTTTTGTGCAAAAGCCCCTAGTGAAAAAAGAGATCCACAGAGATATGCAAATGAGATCACAACTTATGCTAATGAGTCCCTCATTAGCATATTTTCTGCCGCAAAAACTCATAGTGTAGATGTAGCCTAAGAGAATGTTCATCACGAGCACCAAATTCTCGCTTTCCCTAGGGATACTCCACCCCTGTCCCCACCAAGGCCCTGCCCTCACTCCGCCTCTTTCTACTCCTGCTCCACCCTCCTCCCCTGCCCACTCCCTGCTCACTGCTGTCTAGCTACTCCCAAGCCTCTCCCTGCTAGCTCATCAGGACACTGCCAAACAGCAGATAAGCAGCAGCACCTCTGAACGACTTTGGCTGGTGGTGCTGAACACCCACTATTTTTTTTTTCCTGTGGGTACTCCAGCCTTTGAGTTCCCCTGGAGCCAGTATCTATCATGTTCTCATCACGAAAAATTATTCAAGACTCGTTTTAGCAATTTTTCAGTGGTTCCAGGCCTTGTTTACAGAATGCTATTCAAACCCTGCTCTGAAGACAGATTAATCTCCCGCTGGGGCTTTTCTGTTTTCTTCATTACCACAGTGTCAGAATGCTTCACAACCAGTGTCCCAGTGAGAGGAGGGGGTAGCTGTCTCCCACTTCACAGATGGGGAACTGAAGCACAGAGGTCAAAGGAATTGACTTTTGCGTGTGCAGGACCTGACCTTTTTTTCTCTCTTAGAGAAATGACCATTATATAGCACTTAATTTATATGCAAACTTTGCTCCCCTTGTCTCAATTTGTCTGTAAATACTCTGCTCTCGTTCAAATCAGACCCCACTATCTCAAGTCAGGCCCCCAGGCTTTGTCTACTCTGCAGGGGTTTTGTGCAAGAAGCTTTTTGCAGAAGAGATCTTCTGCAAAAACTTCTTGCGCAAAAGCGCGTCCACAACTCAAAAGTGCATCATTTTTGCGCAAGAAAGCATCCACACTGCATGGACGCACTTGCACAAGAAAGCTCTGATTGCTATTAACAGAATGGCCATCAGAGCACCTGTGCTTTTTCTGATAGGCTCTTTTTGAGCAAGAAACCCCTGTGGCACATCCACACATGCCTTTTTGTGCAAGAGCTGTAGAGAAGTTATTCCTCATTGGGAGAGGAATAATTCTACCAGCAAAAGCCCTCTGTCCTCATAGAATCATAGAATCATAGAGCTGGAAGAGACCTCAGAAGGTCATCAA
>JANRFK010001605.1:28165197-28200693 GCA_030068395.1 Apalone spinifera | reverse complement strand
CTCCCAACACCACCAGCTCCCCAACCCCAGTCCCTATGCTTACCTGTTTCTGCAAGGCTGCCAGCACAAAATGGTCTTGGAGTCTTTTTTTTGCTCAACAACTTTGGTCCCCCCCCTTTTTTTCCCCCTTCAACAGAATTTTTTCTCAGGTTTTTTTTTGGGGGGGGAGGGGCGTTTGGTATTTTTGTTTCAATCATCTGGCAACCCTACCTGCAGGTGACGTAGTACCCAGCCAATGTGAACTGCACAGTCATACTCAGGATGGTGGCAGCTGCAGTTCCCCTCTCCCCCTGCATGTTCATCTCTGCACCTAGGAGCTAGAGCACTCTCGTTTTACACAGGGCTCCAGCTTCCAGCCCTGTGCCCAAGGCTATACTCTCCACCTGTGCACCTGGAGCTCACATCCTGTCATTGGCCACACTCTCTAGGTCCCCATGCCCAGGAATCCACTCCCTGGTCCCATGCCTCAAATCTTGGCTGTTGGTTCCACACCCTGACTGCTAGCCTTGGGCCTCCATTCACCAGCCCCATGTCTGGCCCCACTTCCTGCCTCCTGGTCCTGTTCCTGCCCCAACCCGCTCCTGGTCCTAGTGGTGGCCCCATTACTGCTGTCTAGTTCTGCTCCCCAGAGACATGCCCCAGTTCCGGGGGTGGAGGGGACAGTGGACAGTGGAGGGCACGAAGCAGAAAATAAAAACTCCTTTAGGCATTAGCAGGGCCAAGGATTTGACTTTCCATCGGAACAGGTCGTTGCCAGTTTGGTCAGTGGCATAGTGGGGCTATAGCCCTGGCAGGCCCCTGGGGGCTCCCCCCTCCCACCCTGAGAACTGGCTCCGCAGCCCCTATTAGCCAGGAACAGCAACCAATGGGCGTGCAGCGGGCAGGGCCTGCCGGTGCTAGAGGCCGCAGGTCGGTTCTGTGCCGGTATAACGTTGGCACCAAGTATCAGAGGGGTAGCCGTGTTAGTCTGAATCTGGAGAAGCGGCGAGGGGTCCTGTGGCACCTTATAGACTAACCGAAGTGTTTGGAGCATAAGCTTTCGTGGGCAAAGACCCACTTCGTCAGATGCATGACCAAGGCACCAAGGGTGTGTCTAGACTACAGGGTTTTGTCGACAACACTATACCCGCGTCTACACTGCCGCTGAGTTCTGTCGACGTGAACTCAGCAGTTTGATGGCTGTAAACCTCGCTCTACGCGGAATAGCGCCTTTGTCAACACAGTCCTGTCGCCACACGGCGCGTTGCGTCTACACTCTCACGTGGACAAAGCGACTTGCTTTGTCCACAGAACTGGATGCAGCCTAGAGCTCTCTGTCAACAGTCTCTGTCAACAAAACTTCTGTGGACAAAAGCCTGTAGGCTGGACTACCCCAAGTGTGCCAGGGCCCCCTTACAGGGGCGCTGCCAGCCCCGCCCCCTAGCGAGAGGGCTCCTGGGTGAGCGGGAGGAACAAGGGCAGCAGCATCCGGGTCCCGGCCGCCCCGCTTTGCTCTCCCCCCGCCTGTCTGGACGCAGCGTGATAGCGTCATGCGGGAGCTGGGGCTGCCCAATGGCGGCGGCTGAGGCGGAGGCGTCCGCCTCAGCAACTCTGCTGCGGGAGGTGAGCGCAGGGCAGCCCGGCCCCCGCCCGGCAGGCGCCCATGCCTGGCAGTCCAGCGAGCCCGCGCTAGGGATGCGGAGGGCCGGCCCGCCGCAGGCGGGTTCCGCGGGGGAGGGTCTGTCAGGCTGTGGGAGCCGCCGCGTCGCGGACCGTGTTGTCAGCGAGCCCCGCCGTGGCTTGTCTTAGGCGGGTCTGTGACCCGGGCGGGGCCCGGCGGGTTTTGTTGCGTTGATTAGGCGTGTCTGGAGCAGGTCGGTCAGCGCTTCCCGAGCCAGAGGCCGAGAGCGGGGCGGTTACAACTTCCCGCCCTCCCATGCCCCCTTCGCTCGTCGTCACCGAGAAGCAACAGGGCGGGGGGAGATAAGGCACGAATCCTTCTTTCTACCTTTTTTTCAGCTTGTCTTCATGACTTACCATTACCTGCAGCATTGAGACGCCTGGGGGTGGGAGTTCCCAAAATGCAGCACTTCCATCGAAGTTGTGAAGCGTAGCTTGTAGTTGTCCTTTCCTTACAGGTTTTCCCTTTACTAGGGAGTTTGACGGCCCTTGCCAAAATAAAAATGAAAAATTCCTACTTTCATATTTAGGAAAATATGGTGTTTTTCTGCTAATGTAGAACAAAATATTTAGTTAACAGTTCTGGTCATTTTTACTTGTCTAGTAAGTTCTCTAGTGGTGGTAGCAATTCAAATTAAAATATACTTTTGTGTTTATTAATTAGCCATGGTTCATGTGATGCTGTAATGTTGTTGGGGTTGGTTAACTGTTTCATTTCAGAATGTCAGCAAATAAGTTTTGTTTTCAAATTTTACAGCATGCGAAATGCTACTCACCACAAATAAGCGTCAAAAGCAGACTGGAAAAATAAATTTATTGTGTATTCAACAGGATTACAATGTCATTCACATTCAGGAGATGACTCAAGTCAGCACAAGGCCTGTGTATTAAAAATCCAAGAATAAGAATGAGTTAAGATGAATGTTATACAGATGAAGTGAGGTAAATGGGTGTTTAAGAGATTACACTCTATTTTTTTTTGTTCTGTGATGTCAAAACAGCTATTAAGTTTCAGAACATTTCTATACTGTAATACTGACACACTGCTTTCTGGATAGGAAACATGCTTAATTTAAAACAAATTCAGAATTTCTACTTCTCTTGGAGGAAAAGCATATATCTTACCGGGAAAGCACATATAAGGGGTTTGTGCCCTCATTTTGTGGAGGAGTGCACCAAGTACCTGAGCTTTTGTGAGAAATGTGGGACTTCTTTTGAAACTTAAATGACCAACCAGTGGTTTCTTTAGTGGCCTATCCCTGTTGTGATACTTTTCTCTGTGTAGGAGCTACATTATGTCTATAATAGGGATGTTAGATATTGTGTAACCGCATGAAAACTTAGCAGTTACACAACTATTCGATAGTTCCTTCTAGTCCTAGTATTCTATGATTCCCAGGGTTGGGGACAGCGGCCAGTACCCTCATGGTCCCACTCTCAGGGAGCCTTCTGCCAACTCACGCTGCTGCCTCTGTAGCAAAGGCAGTAACCCCAGGTGGCAGGCGGAGGAGCCTGTCTGCCAAGGGAGCCAGTTTAAAAACCAGATCCCCATGTAGACCAGCTACCTGATCCAGGCCGATCTAGATCCTAGGATACAGAGGCAGCAGTGGAGTTAGCAGCAGCCCCTATCCACAGGGGTCTGAGCTCGCCATGGACGGAGGCTGCTCTGTGACAGCAACCTCTGTCCGCGGGGAGCTTGGACCTCATCAGCCTCTGTCTGTGGCGAATTTGAGCTGTGGCGGACTGAAGTGGCAGTCTCCCCTGTTGCCTCTGATAGAGGCAGCAGCATTGGGGGGAGCAGGTGGCACCCCAAAGCTGGTGCTGGAGGGAACCAGCTTTTAAGCTGATTCCTGTCCTTCCCCCGCCCCCCGAAGGAGGCAGCAAAAGAGGGGCAGGTGGGTCTGTGGAGCAGGCACACATGGGATGCCTGCTTGACAGCTGGTTGCTCATGTATCTGTTCCAGCCTGCCACTCTCACCCTTCACACTGCTGCCTCTCAGTCAAGCACAGCAGCACTCTGGGGGTGATGGGACAGGCAGATCCAGATCTGATGCAGAGACAGTGTGTGTAATCAATGAGATTAACCTATAAATCTAGGTTTATTGGTTAATTGTGTAGTCGACTACATGTTGACATCCCTAGTCTACGATGCATGCTGGAATGAAAAGTTGATAGTTGGTAACTTCACTATGAGTTTCATATCCCCTTGTGTGTATACCTTGTTTTTAATTTGTCCCAATCTCATGTTTCTCATCAGAAATGCATTCAAAGGGGGAAAACAGGATTAGGTATAGCTTAATTTTTGCCCCGTTTAATTGTCACTGCCTTCCACCAGAATGTGTAACTCTTACCTGTGAAGAAAGGGGGAGCGTCTTTAAAGAGTCGGAGTAGTCTGGGGGAAGTTTACTTGCTTGAGAAGATGCATAGAAGCCCAGATTTTAATTGAAATAGCTTATACTCGTTGCCAGGGCTCGCCAAACAGCTGCGAGCCCCGCTCGCCAACCATGTGGTTCTGCGAGCTGCGCATGCGCGGATTGCGCGGCACCAGCTGTGCCGGATTGTAATCTACTCGCACGTGATTTGTCAAGCCCTGCTCATTGCTTTATTGGTTACAAAGACCAAGAGCCATATGCTTTTGATCCTTTCCATAATCACTCCAGAACTTGCTGCGTTTTTCTAGGTTATTTTTTCTAGGATCTACATACTAGCTTTCCTAACACCTCTGATAAAAGACCACATTTGGGAACAGTTTTAAAAAAATCTGAATTTTTATGCTGATTCTGATACAGTTCTTGGTTAGAACAGACTGTCCACAAAATGCATTCTAAGAAAGGGGTCAAAAGCTTCTATTTTAAAAAAAACAAACAGCTGATGTTTGTGTTTGTGTATCCACAGGATCACAGATAAGGTTCAAAATTATCGTGTAAGTTACAGAGTTTTTTTTAAATGTTAAGAAATGTTTCCATAGTGAGGGGCTATTTTCTATTAATTTGTGCTTGCCTCTGTGAAGGAGCATGATTTAGTGCTTGACATTAGTGCTCCCGAGCATGTATGACTAGAAAGAATGTAACTAATATTTTAAAAAGCTCTCTGCCCTCTAATTCTGACATTGCAGATTAGAAAATCAGATATGTAGATGTCTATGTTCACTGTAGGACATTGACTGATGTTGCCAAGTCTTGGGGTTTACTTTACTCTTTTAACGAAACATTTAGACTGGTGATTTTGGGAGATGAACATGAAATACATTAAAGTTGCCAGATGTATTAAAAGTACTGAGCACCCACCCTGTAAAATCAGGTCTTATAGCTGTCCCAATCTGACCCCCAAAGCCATTAGTCACATTGTCTCCCCCCCCCACACACACACACACAGTTTTTCAGAGACAGACAGACAGTAAACATTTGTTTGATGTGTTTTCAGAATGTGGCACTTTTGTTTGTTGTAAAAAAAACAAAAACACTTCCCTTTCCAAATGGTTTGGTGCAAGATTCTGTCAATCATCCGGTAAAAAATGTCGGTTTTTACAGGCATTTTACATCCCATTGATGCCTCAGTTTTGAAGTGGATGGAATGAAATGTTAGCCTGAATGGAGAAACAATATAATTTATATTTTTATAAGGAATGATACGGCAATTTTTTAAAATACAAGGCTGTAAAAAAATACATATATATTGTTTTTACAGTGAACAATATCCTGCTTTACTTTTTTATATCTTACTGGAGAGTAATATACTAAGCTTCCATGATACTGACTTGCCTGGGATCTTCATCAGAACTGTCTTGTTTGCTCATTAGGATAACCTGACATTTTAAATAAAGTGTGCTAAAGCATCTCCTGTTACAGCATTTCACAAGGTGCTGTCTTGTTGTAGATGTCCCCAGCATATCATGGTAGATGTAGCAAAGAAAGAGACTATGAATGACATCACATTTAGAAGCAACACTGTACTTTCTGACATTCATCTACATACCCCAAGCAAAAGACATCTCATGGTGCGATTGAATACTGTTGGGCAGCCAGGTAATTTATAATCAGAAGGTGCTTAGAGTTTCATGGTTGGTAAAATAAGGATAATGATAGCAACCTCCTTTGTAAGGTACTTGGTGATCTGCTGATGAAAAATGCAATATAGAAGTTAGGTATTTATTTACTATATTACATTTACCTACTTATTTGTAACCATTAAATCCTGGTTTCAGTGCTTAAACTACATTCTTAATTGGCTGTTAAAAATTTGCCTCTAGCCAGAAATGTCAGTGTTAACTGTATTTAGTTATAAAAATTATTAATAGTTGTTAATGTTTACAGAGTAACATTCACTGTAATCATAGTGCCAGTTTTGCTGGCTACAGAGAGCTGTCTCATCATCTCCTGGTTTTGCTTTTATGTAAACTCAGTGATTTATTAAAAAAGAAAACTTGTATTTTTATATCTTAAACTGAAATAAATTTGAAAACAGAAAATTTCATATTGATTGTGTCTTTAAGCTTTTATAGTTTTCTCTTTAACATCCTTTGGGTTTTTTTGTTTTTGTTTTTAGTATTTCTATCACAATTCCAGCTCCTTTTGAAAAAAAATAGTTTGGAGTCTGAGAAAAAAAAGGGAAAGGACCTTTCAACAGAAAATATGGGACAACAAATTAAAGGTGGGAAGGAATTGTGTGACAAAGGTAGCAATGACTTAGATTTTCTCAGCAAAAATGGAGGAGAAGCCAGTAATTTTAAAGGAATAGAAACTCTACTAGATGATGATGGGGATTTGGAAGTGATCAGAAGACCTCGATCTAAGCCTGATCCAGAAATGGAGGGTCTACCAAGGGACAAAGTGTATCCCATAATTCTGACTAAAGGAGAAGATATTTTTGAAGAGGCAAAGCAAGAAAGTACCTGCAATAATATTATTAAAATAGGTAAGCAAAGCCATACGCTGATATAAATAGTAAGAACAGATTTCAATCACTTATTACAAAAGAAAACATGGATAAGAGTGCTACTGCAGCACAATAATTTGTATGCTAATCTGTCATGCTTAACATATGCCCTTTCACCAAATCTTGTGAATCTACATGTCCTTTGAGTGCTTTACATTTCAGAAATTTGTTCAATGCTAATTAATTCAGCAGATTGGTTCAAAATGTTCAAAGAAGAGTGCTTATTCTTATAAGAATGGCCAGACTGGGTCAGACGAAAGGTCCATGTAGCCCAGTATTCTGTCTTCTGACAGTGGCCAATCCCAGGTGCCTAAAAAGGGAAAGAACAGAACACGTAATCAACTGGGCAAGTCTACACAGCAGGACAAAAGTCAAATTAAGATATGCAACTTCAGCTACATCAATTGCATAGCTTAAGTCGAAATAGCTTAATTCGGCTTTTGGCATGGTCTACGCAGTAGAAAGTTGAAGGAAGAACACTCTTCCTTTGACTTCCATTACTCTTCATGAAATGAGGGTTACCATGAGTCAGAGTACGAAGTCCTCCAGCTCAACGGTATTTTGAAATAAAGATTTGTAATGTAGACGTGTACTATGTTATTTCGGAATAACATCAGTTATTTTCGAATAACACTGCTGTGTAGATTGCCCAAGTAATCCCTCCCCTGTCACCCATTCCCAGCTTCTGAGAGAGGCTTGGGACACCATTCTTACCTATCCTGGCTAATAGCCATTGATGGACCTGTCCTCATGAATTTACCTAGATTTTTTTTTTAATCCTGTTATAGTCCTGTTTTTCACAATGTCTTCTGGCAAGGAGTTCCACAGGTTGACTGACTGTGTGTTAGAGATATGGAAGTGTAACCTTGTACACAGTTAACCCATGAGCCTGGTCTCATGAGTTAATGTTCATGGTTACATGCAGCCTTTCCTTCCACCCCCACATTGCTCCCTCTTTATCAGAGGTGGAAGGGCAGGCAGCAGCTGGCATGCGCAGGGAGCCGGCTTTAAACCAACCTCCCCCCAACCAATTATTTAATTAAATGCATTTTAACATCCCTACTGTGCGTGTGTGAAGAAAAATTTCCTTTTTGTTTGTTTTAAACTTTCTGCCTCTTAATTTCATTTGGTGGTCCCTAGTTCTTGTGTTATGGGAAGAAGTAAATAACTTTTCCTTATGCACTTGCTCCATGTTGGTCATGATTTTATAGACCTCTATCATATCCTTCCTTTTCTAAGATGAAAAGTCCCAGTTTTATTAATCTCTCCTCATATGGTAGCCATTGCAAACCTCTAATCATTTTTGTTGCCCTTTTCTGAACTTTTTCCTGTGTCAAGATATACTTTTTGAGATGAGTGCATGCAGACATAGTTGCCTATTTGAGATATGGGCTAGGAATGATAAATAGTGATTAGTAAGCAATTGAGTAGTCAATGGACTTTCCATTGCCTACTAGATTAGTCTATAAAGAGGTTCGCTGCGGCTCTGCTTTTTAAATGTAGTAAGAGCTGCCAGGCCCTTATTACATTTAAAAGGCAGAGTCGCAGCAGACCGGGACCAGGATGAACCAGGACAGCTGAGTCCCAACTCCTACCCAATCCCAGAGGCTGTACCTCTGCTTTTTAAATGTAGTAAGAGCCGGGAGCTAACCCTGCTACAGCTCTGCCTTTTAAATGTATTAAGAGTTGATAGAGGCAGCACGAGTTGGGGGGGGGGGGGGGGGGGGGGGGGGGGGGAGAAGTGACTAGTCGAATCATCGCTTACATAGGTAGTCGATTAGTCGCTTACATCCCTATTTCGAAGTAGTCCAGCTATAGTTACCTCTTGGACCAGATCCTGCACTCCATTTAAGACTAAATCAAGAATTGTCTCTCCTTGAGCGTTTCAGAGCCAGCTGCTCCAAGAAGCAGTTATTTAAGGTTTCAAGAAACTTTATCTCTGCTTCCCATCCTGAGGTGACATGTACCCAGTCAATATGAGGATAGTTGAAATTAGGGATATAAAAGTCTGTTTAATCCGTTAACCAAAACAATGTTTAACTGGTTTGCTGCTCATATGGTCAGGGCTCGGCCAGGCTGGAGTGCCCCTTTCCACCCATGGCATGGTGCCATGGGTGGCAGGCCCTACTGGGCTGGAGTGGCCCAGTTTAACCATTGACATCCCTAGTTGAAATCCCCCGTTTTTTACTTTTATTTTTATTGTCTCTTATCTCCTTCAGCATTTCAGTCACTATCATTAATTCTGGTCAAGTGGTCAGTAATATATCCTACTGCTATATTCATGTTATTAGAGCATGGAATGTAGTAAGAGCCGCCAGGTTTTGTACCCTGGAATTACTGTCCCCCAATGATTATCCTCATTCCAACAAGTTTCTGTGATGCCTACTATATCAGTATCCTAATTCAATATGAAGCACTCTAGTTCACCCATCTTATTATTTAGACTTCTAGCATTTGTACATAAGCACTTAAAAATTAATCACTATTTAGCTGTCTGCCATTATCCCATGTGATCAAATGGGACTCTTTTTCATTTGATTGTTTCTCATCTGGTCTTACCCATATCTTATCAACTTACATCTAGGGATTTAAATTGTTAACAAGTGAGGCTTACCGGTTCCAGTTAACTGGTAGGGGCTGGAGCAACTAGCTGCCTGACTACCCTGTGCCAAAACAGAGCAGTACTCTGTTTTATCTCTTTTCTGTAAGTTTTATAGAGAAGCAGTGTCTGTCAGCATTCGCTCAGTTATGTCAATTTTGAGGTTTGTACTTGATTTGGTGATTCTGTCTCTTTTTTTTTTTAGTTTTATGAGAAGCAATCCCATTCCAGGCACATCCAGTTTTCCTGACACAACCAAACCCTTACGTTGCTTTAAGTTATAAGAGAAAACTATATACTGAATTTGGGAGGGAATGTGGTGTCTGGGAGGGAGTTTGGGTGAAGGAGGTGGTTGTGACCTGGGACACTGGACTGCGATGTAGGAGGGGGTGCAGAGATTTGGGTTGTGACCTTGGGCAAGGAATTGGGGTGCAGGATCTGGAATGGGAAATGGGTTCAAGAGGGGGACAGAGGGTTTGGGTCGTGGGATGGGGGAGAGGCTGGTGTGCCTGGAGGCAGGCTCTGACCAGAAGACTTACCTGGCTGACTCCTGGCCAGCAGCCCAGCACATTTCTCAGGCAGTCTCCCTGCTTGCCTCCCTTCCCGTTCCACCTGCATAGGCTGCTGTGGCCATGTGTATCTGTGAATCAGAGCCTGAGATGAAAGGGGAGCAGTGGTTTGCATGCTGCCTGTTCTTCAAACAGGCAACTCCCATTGGCCAGAAACCGACTAATGGGATTGTGTTGGGGGTGGGGGCAGCGCATGAAGTCTCTCCCGCGTCCCCCAGCCTCACAGCTGTGAAAGAGAAATGGCCCACCAGCTGCTTTTCTGAGCAGCACACAGCGGTGGTAAGGAAGGGGGGTAGGGAGCCTGCCTGAGGCTCCCTGCTGTGTCTGCGAGCCTGATCTGGTGGCTTGGCTGCCAAAGGCCATATTTTGCCCAGTCCTGACGCAGCTGAGGAGGAGTTGAGGAGGAGTTCTTGAACAGACACACTCTCTAAAATATGTAGATGATTATTTGTTCAGGTGAAGAGCTCTGTAAGATGGAAAACTTGTCTTTTTCTCACCAACACAAGTTGGTCCAATAAAAGGTATTAATTCAGTCTCCTTGTCTCTCTCATATACTGGGACCAACATGGCTACAATGGCAGTGCTTCTGTTACTCTATTTGAAACTCCTTCATAAGGAAGGGAATTGATTTATACAGAGAATTAGAATTGATCTGATAGTGTCCAGGGATCCAAAATTCCAGGAAAGATTTTCCTACTAAACTATGCCAGTTAAGTTGTTATTGAACAAAAGCTGTTAACATTTGTCTCTTCAGTGGCATATATGTGATCACAGTACACTTGTTGGAGGGTAGTTGTCCAACTCTCAAGCCACCATCATAGCTGGCACCACCTTAGCATACTTATGATCGTCTGAGTCCACAAAAAAGCTCTTGTCCCTAGAGTTTGTCCTTTTTGAGTCATAATTGAGGCAGGTTGATAATTACAAAAGAAGGTTATGCTATCGCTACCTGTAGTACATTTGTTATAGTTTAATGGAAGATCTCTAGTAAATGGTCTAAAATAAAAATAGCCACTTATAAATGCTTATCCATTGTTATGATGCTATAAACAAATCAGCTCCGTGCGTATGTTCAGAATCTGCATGTAAAGCATTATACACCCTAGTCTCTACTTTTTTTTACATGTGAATCTATATACAGTTTTTTAAAATTTCCTTATTCAATTTGAACAGTTTTCAGATGAAGTGTCCTTGTGTTTAAAAAAGAGTAAACTTAATGTCAAACAAGTAACATAAGTTTCATAACTAAAAAAATGTTTAAAGTACTTATTTCATTCTTTTGCTTTCATTCTACCAGAGCACACAATGGCAACACCATTGGAAGATGTTGGTAAACAAGTATGTATCTTCTTCCTAATATGCTGCACATTTTGAGCGGTGCATCACAGCCGTAACTGTCTATGCCTTCTGTTCTCTCCTAAAGGTCTGGCGAGGAGCCTTTCTTCTTGCAGATTACATCTTGTTCAAAAGGGACATGTTCAGATATTGCACAGTATTAGAACTTGGAGGAGGCACTGGAATTACAAGCATTGTCATGGCAATGATTGCTAAGACTGTGTACTGCACAGGTACTTTGATGCAATTATTTTTTAACTAGCAGAAATACCTTGCGTCACCCGGGAAACGTATAGTAAAAGGTGTAATGAATGAACTACGTCAATGACGTTAACATAGCATATTTTATTAGAAATACTTTTCTCCTATATATGACTCTAAGAAATTAACGTAGCAAGTGATGTGCTTACAAAATGCATTTACATGTAACTCATTTCTTGCTATCAAAAGGTGTGGTGAATGAACTACGTACATTATGTTAAGATAACATTTAATTGGAAATACTTTTTCTTGTATCTCAATGAAAAGATCTCGTAGTTGCAGTTTGTGATATGCTTAACAGAAGAGTCCAGCAAATGCCTATGATCAGGTGCTACTAAAAGCTAATTTGTGGCCCAATTGGGGCTCTGGGAGACCTGATTTCAAGCTATAACCAATTCAGTTATTGAAGTTAGGAAATCGGTAGTATCTGTGTAAAATTTTGTGTTTCTATGATCAGGCGCTACTGAAAGCTAATTATCAGTGAGCCCAATTGGGGCTCTGGGGGAACCAATTTCCAGATATTACCAATCCAGTTATTTAAGTTAGGAAATCGGTAGTATCCGTTCAAAATTTGGTGTTTCCCAGCAAATGCCTCTGATCAGGCACTACTAAAAGTTAATTAGTGGCCCCATTGGGGCTCTGGGGACCCAATTGGGGCTCTAGGGGACACGATTGTGAGAGATAACCAATGCAGTTATTTAAGTTAGGAAATTAGTAGTATCCATTCAAAATTTGGTGTTTCTAGGTCTTACCGTTTCGGAGATCTTTCGAGACAAACTAACTTCCGGAAATATTTTTAAGATTAAACGCTAATATAAAAAAATATAATTGTGTGTTTAAAAAAGCATGGGAAGTTTGAAGGAAGCATCTCTTGTTTCTGCTGTTATTTTTTCCTTTCAGTCCTTTTTTGTTCTTTTTTCTGATTTATACAAATTGGAACCACGTAATAGGTTCTCAATTTATTGATAATACTGTGTAGGAAATTTCTCGGTAAATAGACACACAAAATAAATGGTGCCTTCTTAAGTGTGAAATGGAATCAGGATCCTCATTTTAGGGAATATTGCTTTTTTTTACATGGAATTTAAAGTGTGCATGGGTAGCAGCAACACTTTTCATAAGGAAGCAGTGTACAACAAAAAGTCCAGATAATTTAGCTGGTCTCTAATATACAGCAATTTGTAAAGTTAGCTTCTGTATATTTTGTTAACTTAAATATTCTAATTGTATTTGAACAGCTTGAACAGTGTCTCAAACTTAATTGATACCAGCAAATGAAAAACTAGTTTTATGGCTATTCTTGTATTTCTTTGAGGCTCTTATTTACATACTATTGAAATTTCAGCTGCACATTAGAGAGAACCTTGCTAGTCAATTAAGTATTTAGCTTAATGTTTCTCTGTGTATCTACTAGCCAGATATTGAAATTAGAGTTCATCAGCAAATTCAATTCAAATGCTAATGGACTCAATCGTGATGAAGGATGGGTGGTGGACTATCAACTTAATAGTCGTTGAAGGTGCAAATAGCTCTTTTTGTAGACTCCTATGTCAGGAAGGATACTATCAATTGACTTTTTGATTCTTATCTGCTTCGTTTTAACTACCTAGTCTTCAGATACTTACTGATTCCCTCTAGCTCCCTGTCTCCCACCCTCCTTTTTTTCCCTACCCCCCCCCCCCACCCTCCCTATTTATTTTGGGTCTGCACATCCTAAACTCAAAACTCCAGTCATCTGAAGAAGTGGGCTGTGCTCACAAAAGCTCATGATACCATCTACATGTTTTGTTAATCTATAAAGTGCTACCAGACCATTTGTTGTTGTTTTTTCTGTACAGACTAACTTGGCTACCCCCTGAAGCTAGAGAACTGTTTGTTTATATGGGATAAAGAGCCTTTTAGTTCTAGAGTCCTGTTTAAATACATCTTATATATTTAACTACAGGTTGGACCTCCCTGGTCCAGGACCAGTCAGGTCTCAAGAAGGGATTTTGCCAGACCAGGGGAAGCTATTTTTGGCACCCCTGTTGCTAGTCGCATCGCCTACCCTGCCACCCCCATCAGGTTTCCTGGCCCCCATCTCTGCATCCCAACTAAGCCACATGTCACTCTTCTTCTCCCCCCACCCCAGCCCTGCATTGCACTGGGCTCCCGGCCCTCTACCTCCACAGCATGCCTGACCAAAGAGTTCTGGTGTATAGATGTGCAATTTGTACAAGTGTCTGTGTGAAAATGTTTGACAGTCTTAATTTGGGTCTTTGTGAACAAGTGTCTAGATCATAAAATGCTTATCACTGCTGGCCTTAATATTGGACTTTATTATTGGCAGTGTCAGCAGATAGCACAATTACTATGTATAGACTCTGGTGACTGAGCTATTTTCTCACACCAAGAAGGGGTCAATCACATGGATCAGGGTTTCAACACATTCAGAATATAATATTGCTTTCAATACAATTATTTCCAGATGTTGGTGAAGATCTATTGGCTATGTGTGAGCAAAATGTAATATTAAACAAACATCTTATTGAACCAGCAGGTAAGAACCAACTTCAAGTTTCTCAACTTCAAGTTTGGGCCTTTGTCAGTAGAACTGTTCCTAGAATGTACAGTAGGGCCCATATAAATTGATGTCACTTTACAAATGTTTACAAACAATTGAACTTCTTTAAATTTGTTTCTGTATTTCCAAGATATGAAAATTGTCTATAGAGCCCCTTCTGAGCACAGGATTTTTGGCCCTTGATCTCCACTAAGCTGGCATTTGATTTTTGGCCCTTGATCTCCACTAAGCTGGCATTTGAAGGGTAGATACAACTAATTTGCCCATAAGATGTGGGTTTGTTATTTTTTTTTCTGTGTGTACACAGGAGGTGAAGTTAAGGTAAAAGAGCTGGATTGGCTGAAAGATGAATTCTGTACTGGTAAGTAGTTGTGATAGATTTAATTCCAATTGTTTTCTATGATGATTTTGAATTGTTGAACATATTAAACTGCAATTAATAACTCTTCAGTTACAGCGGGTTCTAGTAAAAGTCACTTTTCAGAAGAAACCATTCTGACTTATTAAAATTAGTGCTAGTTTCCAAGAACAAGAGTACTGAGTTATAAACCAATAAGTGTCACAGTTCAGGGCTAATTGCACCTCTGCTCCTTCCATGGTATCCTCATGGGCAGGGCTCGACAAACCACTGATTCTACTCGCTTGTGGCGAGTAGATTTCAGCTGGTCGCTCCATGCGCCTCAGTCACCGGCACTGCGCGGTGCGGGGCTGGCGTGTAGCTCTCACCGCGGTTTGTCAAGCCCTGCTCATGGGTGCCCCATTAGGTGTCAAGCCTCCAGCCATAAATTCTCTGAGCAGGAACTCTCCTCCCTCTCCTTCAGACTAGGGACTCATGGTTGCAGACCAGGCAACCCATTCTGATGAGAATGAGTCCTAACAGAAAGAGGAAAGCATAGAACGTCATTGGAGTGGAGGTTGAGTGCTCCTGAAGGGGATGAGAGTTCATGGAAACAAGCTCATCAATACCCAATCCCAAGAAGTCTTCTATGAATTCTCATTTATTCCTTTCTCCATATTGTGGTTGAGGCCTTTACCCTCAACCTCTTGCTCTGGAGGCAGATACCTTATCCACTGTGCTACTGGAGGAGCACTCATCAACCTCCCTGCAGTCTGGGCCCCCTTGTCCCTCCTTTTTTCCAAGGGTGCCAGGTCAACTTTGGTTTGGAGGGGAGGGGGGCTCGAACTCTCAACCTCTGGCTCCGCAGGCAGGTACCTTAACTATTAGTAACACCAATGCCCTAAGCGATGGTGAGAGAAAGGGGTTAGTGGAATTTTCACTCAAGAGGCCAGATGCATTGACAATACCAAACCTACTAACTTTAGTATGTAACCTATCACTTAAATAAAATTCTGTACTAGATGACTGGAGGATAACAAATATGACGCCAGTTTTCCAAGAAGACTTCAGAGGTGATCCTACCATTTAGTGAGCCTAACTTCAGAACCAGGCAAACTGGCTGAGTGAAACTATAGTAATGACCAGAGTTATTGGATACCTAAATACACATGATTTGTTGAGGAAGCATCAACATGATATTTTTTTAAAGGGGAAATAGTGCCTCATGAATATATTGAATTATTTGAGGAGCGTCAATGAGCATGTGGATAAGGGCTTTGAGAAAATCTTTGACAAGGTTCCTCATCAAAGGCTCTTAAGCAAAGTAAGCAGTCATTTGGTAATAGGGAAGGTCTTATCACAGATAAGTAGCTGGTTAAAAGACTGGAAACAAAGAATGAGAATAAATGATAATTTTTCAGAATAGAGGTAGGTAAATAGCAGTGTCCCTCAAGGGTCTGTACTGAGACTAGTGCTGTTCAACTTATTCATAAGTTATATAGAAAAAGGGTAAACAGTGAAGAGGCAAAGTTTGCAGATGATACGAAACTACTCAAGATGGTTAAGTCCAAAGCAGACTGTTAAGAGTTATGAAGGGATCTCAAATATCCTAGTAAGTGGGCAGCAAAATCCAGATGAAATTAAGTATTGATAAACAAAAAATAATACATATTGGAAGGCACATTCCTAACTATACATATGAAGAATATGGAATAGCTTCTCTCTGAGGAGAGAAGACTTGAGACTTTTCAGGTTGGAAAAGAGATAATTAAGGGAAGTGTGATAAGTCTATAAAATCATGGATGTTGTGGAAAAAGTGAATAGGGATGTTTTATTAATCTCTTCACATAATACGATAATCTTGGGTCACCTAACGAAATCGGTAGGCAGCAGGCTTAAACTAAAGAAAAGGAAGGACTACATGATACAATGGAACTTATTGCCAGGAGAGGTCGTGAAGGCCAAAAGTATAACTGGTTTTAGAAAAGAATTACATAAATTCATGGAGGCATTGTCCATTAGTGGCCATTAACTGAGATAGTCAGGAATATAATGCCATGTTCTGCCAGATGTTATAGAATCATAGAGCTGGAAAAGACCTCAGAAGGTCATCAAGTCCAGCCTCCTGCTCTAGGCAGGACCAATCCCAACTAAATCAACCCAGCAAGGTTGAGATTAGACAATGAGATGGGTCGCTCAATAATTGCCCTTTTCTGTTCAATCCCTTTTGAAGCATCTGGCATTGGCCACTATAAGAAGACAGTATTCTTGGCTAGACCTTTAATCTGATCTATAATGACCATTTGTATGTTCTTTGTAGACCCTGAAGCTCCCTACAGTTGGTCTGAAGCAGAGATTGCTGATTTGCATGACCACACCACAGTGATACTGGCAGCTGATGGTAAGAAAATGTAATTGATGAAATTGACATTTGGATGTGCAAGTGTGAAATATTTAACCTTGGATTTGGATAACTTTTTTTAGTAGACCATCTCGTCTGCTGATGTTAATTGATTTCAATGGAGCTATGATAGTCTTTGCTATCACGACAAAATCTAGATGAGTTGTTTAGTGCAAGTAGTAACTTGAACCCTAGAACATCAGCTCAGAGTCTCACTGCCAACTTGTGTGGTTTTATATTTTCCTATTTTCTTACATGTTTTTCTTTGTGCTTTTGCTAAGTGAAAGACTCATGCAAGCAATAGCTAACAGACTTATCTCACTATATAGGTGAAACAGTGAAATATTGGTGATGAAGTAAATAGACTAATGGGACATGTTTCTCTTATGTTTGAGTTACAATCGTCCTAGGATGTTACTTCTAACACTACAAGGTGCAAAAGTTTCAAGACATGATTGTATTGATATTCTTTTACTATATATGACATTTTTGTTGTGCTCCATTTACAATTCCTGCAGTCAGTAGTGAACTTACCACACCTCCTCTCTCAGAAAACTATTTAGATGTTATTTTTGAACTTTGTACCTTTCACTGTAGATTTTGGAAAAACAAGAGACTTTTTTCCTTGAAAATCATGTCATTTACTCCTTTTTTATGTAGTTTGAGCACACTTTCAGCCTTTTCTTTCTCCTAAATATTTTCTAGTATAGCTGTTATGCAATGTTTCATAGTAAGTAATGCCTGAATTTGTGGAACTCAATTTTTAAAGACACTAGGCAGGACTCACCACCGACAAACAGATCAGGAGGCAAAGCTTTTTATACATCATACAATTATGATGCTGAGGATAACCTGGATAGCTTTTTTTCCCCCCTTCTTGGCATACTATATCTTTTGACTTTAAGAAATTTCTATGAAATTTAACTTTTAAGTTCAGTAGAGATACTGCCATTTTGTCCTAGTATGAGATAGAAGGCTTGATGATTCATGTCTCCTCGTTCCTTTAAGATATACTTTAATATTTCTTGGTTGAGAGAGAATGCTTATAGATAATGCCTGTTTCCATGCTAATGATTTCTATTGACATGTCTTCACTACAGGCTGGATTGATGGGCATTGATCATCCAGTGAAGGTCAATTTGTCACATCTAGTATATGCTACTAATGTAATTCCAATTGCATAGCTTAGATTGACCTGTCCCCATAGTGTTGACTTGCCCAAACTGGTGAAGGCTTGACAAAGAGCAATTGTAATTAATACAGGAAAGTCAACTGTTGCCATTAAAAGCCCTTTGTAATTTCTGCTATACTCTCTGGATTTGCCCCGAAGATTGTTGATTAGAATCTGCATAAGTAAGGATGTTTGTATTATGTTTAAGGTTATGTGTGACTAAAACAGTCAAACATTCATCCCTATGTTAATTTTTTTGTATTTTAGTTTTTTATGATGATGACTTAACAGATGCTTTATTCAAAATACTGTACAAAATCACTCACAACTTGAAAAACTCTTGTACGATTTACTTATCAATAGAAAAGAGGTAAGTGCCATCTTGACCTTCCTTTATAAGATGTTGGTTTTGCTTCAAAATTAAATCTTCTGATTCTCATAGTGTTAACTGGTCAGACATTTCAATGAATAGTCAGTGCACAGTATGTTCATTAGCCGCCTAGTATTCTAGGTTCTGAACCTACAAAAAACAAGAGAAACAGTTACAATTATTATGTACTATGTCATGCCATCTTTGGATAGAGTTATGCAAATAGATGTATATAGACTATTTGTAGGGTTGAAGTCAATGCCATAATAGTCTTTTAATATAATTTATTGTACTAAATTACTTTGTTCTTTTTTTGAGTAAGAATGAGTGTGACTGCCTATTCCTATGTTAAAATGTGAATAATTAACAGACTTTGTTTGAGTCTCTGTAGATCTGCTTTCTGTGTGGGCATTGATATAATTTTCCATAGGAATACAAATAACAAGACTGAATCCACATGGAGAAAATGGCCCAAAATTGGTGAGAAGGCAGAGTATAGGGATGTTAACATTTGTTTATTTTTGTAAACATGTCACTACTGAATTTTTCAGCAGTGACACATTTACAAGCAGGGGCCAGGAGGGATCTGGCTCCCCAGAAACACTGGCTCCTGTCTGTTCCCCTCCCTGCTGCTGCCTCTGATACAGCGCAGCAGTGTGGAGGGGAGGGTGGCAGGTGGTTTGACAGGACTCAGTATGAGTGGGGAGCCGACTTGAAAGCTGTCTCCCCATGTGCACTGACTTCTGCCTCTTCCCTCCTCTCCTCCCCCTCCCCCCCACCTCTGATAGAGGCAGCACCATGGAGGTAAGAGAGGGGAGGTGTAGCTGAATGTAACTGTGAGGTTTAACCAATGAGGCTCGTTGGTGAACCATGTACACGGATACGCATTCACATCCCTAGAGGGTAGTTTCTTCCTTTGAAACAAATGTTATCCGGAACTTATCAGTGTTCTGCTTCTGATTAGGATAACACACTTGATATTAAAAGAACCATTTGACCTCAATGAAAATACATTTATGGTATTTATGTTGAGGTTTTCTCTCTGCTACTGTATTTGTGGAAGTTAGATAGCTATTTAAAACAAGGTATAGTAAAAAATATTATGAGATCAATTTTAAATGGATACTCTATTGACAGACTGAACTTCACTTTAAGACATATGGACATTACATGTGAGGCATACAATCATTTTCGAAATACTTTGAATGATTTGGAGAACTTAGAAGATGGCAAAATGAAATATACTGCTGAGCCCATTAAGCTAGCATTCGGCCAATTTCTTATTTATGAACGGATTGATCAGCTGGTGAGTGGAATTTATCAAATTAAATGTAATGCCTTAAGAAAATCATTTCAAATTAATTTTCATCTATTTAGTCAATGTAGTAAGTAAAAAATATAAACAAATCAACATTTTATTTACTTTAATAAAAAAGCTATTTGTTGCCCAAGACCTGTTGTTTATATTTGTTTGTATGCTGTTTTATTAGTTAATAAGCTATGCCATGGTTATGTTAATAAGCATTATTTTACCTTTTGTGTAAACTAGTATATTTTGCATCATGAACATGCTCACTAGAGCAACAGAAAACATGATTTCAGAGGAACAACAAAACTAAAATATATTCATTTATTTGCTAAGTAAATGTCTTAAATAGTGCTATGATATTTCTCTATGTAAGAAAAGCTTTTATGTTTTGAGTCAAGTATACTGAGTCGCTAAAGTGTACTGAAAGAGAGATGTCAAGTTTTCGTAGATTTTAATAATCTCAAAACTTACTAAATACAGTATTTTAAACTGTTTATTTATTTATTTTACCACGGGGTCTGTTGTGGCTATACTATACGACTTACATTCCCTATGTGACGTTAGGTGATATTTAATCGTTTGTACCATTCTAGACATCTGTCGTCATTATCTGCTGTTGCAGCAGAAATAAGTAACCTTGAACTAGATTTTGTAGCAACCTTGAACTAGGTCCTGCCTTGGGCAGGGGGCTGGACTTGATGACCTCCTGAGGTCTCTTCCAGCTCTATGATTCTATGAGGCTGATAAACATTGAAATTAATTTTGCCAAATATTCTGGGGTTTTTTTATTACACTCTCTCTCTCTCTCTCTCTCTCTCTCTCTCAACAGAGCCTTAATTTCATAGTTAGTTGTTTTTTATTCGGCTTTGTGTACAAGTGGTAAGAAATAATGCAAAAAATAGGATGTTATGTATTATGAAGTGAGCATATGAAATCTGGAGAAAAGTCCCCCCCCCCCCCAAGTTTATATTATGATCACGTTGGTGTTAGTGCTCTATGTGGAATTCAACTTTAACATAGTGTTTCCAGTTTACCAGAAACTATAAATAAAATTTATAGTCACAATTTACAATATAGTGGTGAGGATGGATTGCTTATAAATTAAACTTTTAATCAAGACAATCTTCTTGGTAACATTCCATTTAGCAAACACACGTTTGCTGCTCTTCATTCCTCAGAAACAGAGATCTTTCATTGTCTTCTGTTCCTCATATTTTTGTAGTAAAATATACTGAGCACATATGTATGCAGTTACATACTTGAAGGCATTATGAAAATCCACTTTCAGAACTAAGCAAAAAAAAATGCAGAACAAGTTATCAGCCAAAACATACCTTCTGAAGACCCCAGAATTTGTTAAATTATTGTAATGACATGTATGTACACTTTAATTATTTCGAATTCAGAAGTCTATTGTTAATTGCAGAAATAGGTAGATTCAGCTTCTCTTGCTGCAGCTAAAAGATACAAATCTCCAATATTATTAGCTAAATTAAATCATCAGTCTTCAAAGATACTTCTCTCCTTATGCATATTGCAAGCAAATTTATGTAAGGGGCAGGTGTTGAAATTAATTTAATATGTCTTTATAATTATTATGATGTAGTGACCTGACTGCATTCTGAAAATACACTGTTTTTCCTTCTGCACAGGAGCTGTGGAAAATCATTGCTGAACCACTTACATTACCTCTTTAACAGAAGACTGCTGAATGCATTGAGGATATTGTTTTATTTGAGAAAATTAATGCTATAATCTAGATTTTTTTTTTTCCAAAAGATGTGCTACTCATGGAACTAAATTTGATGCAGATTTGCCTTCAACTAATTAAATATCTCGTAGCATATAGAGGATGATTTCTTTATCGTTTTTAATGATATGCAGCTTTTAAATTGCTTCTCATAGTTCAGATCTGAAAGCAACTCTTAACTACTTCTGTCAGCTTTGTGATGGATCTACAGATACTGGCCCTCTCAAGGCCATGTCTGTACTTACAGAGATGGATGCTGCAGCAGTTGATTTTCTGGTGTTTAATTTAGCGGGTCTAGTAAAGACCAGCTAAATCAAATGCTGAGGACACCTCCATTGATGCTGCTTCTCCTCAAATCATGAGGCGAAAGAGAAGTCAAAGGAAGAGTTTGTTCCAGTTGACCTCCCGCTGTGGAGATGGCATCAAAGTTCAAATAAAGATACATCCATTCCAGCTATGTAATTAACATAGCCGGAGTTGCATATCATAATTTGAACTTCCACATAAGTATTGACACAGCCTAACAGTGATGATAAAGTATCTATTCCGGGGCTCCGTATGGGTTTTTTTTTTTTGACTTTGCCCCATGATACGAATAACCACCTATCCAGCCTCATTCCACTTTACATAAGTGCCAATCTCATACACTTACATTTATATCTAATAATCAGTAAATTTAGTCCTCCTCCTCTCAATCAGACCCAGATTCTACTTCCATACCCTGTTGGTATTATAAATAATTGTGGAGTGACTTTCTGAAATAGGCCCAGCTGCTTTTCACCAGGTAGTTGTTTCCTCCACTCAGAGCAATCTTGTTTTAAAACTTTGGAATGAACTACAAAAATGGAGGACTACTTTTTTGCCTATATGGACCTTTCTAGTGTAGAGGCTATAATTTCAACTTGCAGGAGACCAGGAATTGACACACAGAGTTTAGTCTTCAGGTTTTATGTGCCTTCCTCTGGAGCAAACCTCCTCACATCTTATGCTGTTTGATCTCTGCCAAGCTGGTGGTGAAAGCAGGTTGCTTTCCATGAATTGTCCACCCTCTTGCAGTCCTTGGAATTCTAGCCTCACAATAATATCTATGGATGAGTGAGATTTTAAGAGGAGGAGGAAATTAAAGCCAGGGAACCTCTTTTGCACTGCTGCAAAATATATTCTCTGATCTTCAGGTCATTAAATAAAAATAGTTTGTTGATCAAATCTCTCATGGTTAATAAAAACAAGCCACACAATGTGTTATATTCCTACCATACTTCTAAATTTTAAGTGGTGGTCCATCACAGTCACCCTCTTTCCCCACTTGTGCAGTTACAGGAACTTCCTGAAGAGCTCTAGAGTTGTTTTTTTTAGGGGTTAAAGTGTTGTATGATGCTCCCAGTGTCAGAACATGCTGATTCCATGGTTTCGCTTCCAGCCTAGAGAGCTGTGCTCTTTCATGAAGTAATGTATTTCCCTTCATATTTGATTGCGAAACAAGGCCTCTAGTAGTAGTTTAAAATTTTTTTTTTATCTTTGGTTTGATTCTTTTAGGACAGTAATTACTGCTTTTCTGTTTCTGTGCATGAGGGTATCATTTCTAAGTGATGTTCTTACTTGGGCCCTAATAGTTTGGTGGGGAGGGATTGTTTTTTGTTTTGTTTTGTTTTGATTATAGATACTTTAGACAATATCATTGATTCATTAATAGTGAGTGTATCCTTGGCTTGATTTGTGGAGCACATCAGTTTTGTAATGATGATCTTAGCTCACATGTACTTCACTATACCAGATAGGTGCATTAATCAGTCCGGCTACATATTGTGATGGCCTGTGATAAGACTGACTTAATTCCATTGAGACTGATGTTTTGTTCAATGAATATAGGAAGGGGAGATTGGCTTTGTAAGTAGTATCTTGTGTCATAACCTTCACATTGTTTTAGTCTGGCAATTTATTCATAAGTTAACCATATGAGTTAAGTACTGAATAGCATCTTTAATTTTGAACTTTGTTTCTCTGTACGTCATTGGGGTTAGCGAACTTTTACTAGCTTTTTAAATAACAAAGTTGTGGCTCAGAATGCAGATGGACTTCACGCCTTGAATAGAGGTGGGAGCATGTAATGGCTATGATGAATGTCAAAATGCTTCTATGAATAGGAATTCCTTTTAGTATCGTTTAACTTCAAATATAAGGGTCAAAACCATATTTTAATCCAGGTTTTAAACCAGTTACTGCTGGTTTGCAGAGCATATACTGGTGAGCTAATAGAATTGAACTTCACATAGTCTTGGATTCTGATTCTTGTGTCTTCAAATATCCAGGCTCTTAATTGAAATTGAATGAAGGTGGGGGGGGGGGTCTCAGCTGGAAGGGGCAGGGCCAGGACACTTCCTGTGCTCCTCCGCCCTCAGGCCCTGATTGTCCTGGGGGTGAGGAAGCACATGAAGTCTCTGCCCCCATCCCCCGGCATCTAGAGAGAACCCCCAGCTGTTTTGAACATCTGGTGATTCCCTCTAGGTGCCATATGCACCTGGCAGCAGGAGGAGACTTTGCATGCTCCCCTGTCCCCAGGTCTCATTGGCCAGGGAGCAAGAGAGTGGCACAGCGGCCACAGGCCAGATCAACCAGCTTGGCAGGGTGGATCCGACCGCAGAGTCTCTCTTGCCCACCCCTGACCTAGTAGCTAGTACATTTTATGGAAATACAGCAAATTAGTTGCTTCCAATAGGGGGCACTGCTACATGAACAAGTAGAGCAGTGGTCCCCAATCTTTTGGGGCCGCGCATGCGCCCGGGGGCAGGGCCACCCATACGCCGCATGCCCGGTGCTGGCGCCACCCATGCGCCGCACTCCCGGGGCCAGTGCTGCTCCTGTGCCGCACGCCCAGAGGTGGGGCTGCCTATACGCCATGCGCCTGGGGCCGGCGCTGCTTCAGTGCTGCGCGCCCAGGAGCGGGGCCGCCCATATGCCATGTGCCCGGGGCCGGAACAGCCCATGCACTGCATGCCCGGGGCCAGCGCTGCTTCTGTGCCATGAGCCCAGGACTGGCACCGCCCATACGCTGCACACCCAGGGCTGGCACCGCCCTTGCGCTGTGCACCTGGGGGCGGGGCCACCCATATGCTGCGTGCCATGGGGCCGTCACTGCCCATGTGCCCGGGGGCGGGCCTGGCACCGATCACTTGGCAGGCGCACAGAAATGGTCCAGCGGGCGCCACGTGGGAGCCACTGAAGTAGAGGAAACTGACCCCTCCTCTGGATCCTGAGTGGAGCTGCCAGTTGGAGAGGAATGTCCACGACGAAGGGGTAATCAGTTGGCCAGTGGTGAGAAAGGAGATAAGGCTACAATCCAGCAAAATGATTAAAATAGCAAGTAATCCCACTAATTTCATTGGAGCAACTCAGGGGTTTAAAAGTAAACACATACTTGTTGGATTATGGTCCAAGTGACAAAAAATGTCTTCAGAGTGTTGTGTGAGCTGAAGTGAGATGCATGTGCACACATGCCTGCACCATTTTCTGAACTTATTTAAATGGGTTTAAAGATTTTTCTATATAGTTCTAGCTTGATGAATCACAAACCTGACACACAGAAAATTTGTCAGTTTTCTTGTGGTTCAGACAATCGCTCCAAGAAAACTTTATATGTATTTTTCATGAAGACGGAAATGACATCTGGTGGGAATGCTTGGCAGGGAACATGCAAAACAAGCAGTAGTTCTCAAACATCATTATCCGTGACTCCCTTCTGACAACAAATATTCTTACATGATACCAACATGGGGCACTGAAGCTTGAGCTTGCTTGAACCCCGCAGCCCTGGATGGAGGAGTCTGATTTCCATTGGGGACAGAGCTGACACCCAAGGGCTTCAGACCCAAGCAGGGAGATATGTAACCTGAGCCCTTCCACTCAGGTACGTCTAGACTGCAGACTTCTTTCAGAAGAAGCTTTTCCAGAAAAGATCAGAAAAAAACTTATTGCGAAAGAGAGCGTCCACACTGGTCAAGCTCATTGAAAAAGTGATGCGCTTTTTCAAAAGAGAGCTTTCAGACTGATGGAATGCTCTCTCGCATATAAGGCCGCCCGGTTCCAGTTCAGGCAGGGCATTAGGTCACCAGTTGCTTCCGAGCGCTGGGGTCGGAGCCTTGCTGAGACATGCTTAAAGGGACCCTTTGGACAGCTGTTTCTCTGCTTCTGTTGCATTCTTGCCTACCTCTTCAAGAGACAGCAAAGCTCTTGCAGTGCATGCTCTGGATGCCCAGCTTTTGTCTTTGTGCCATGGAGCCAGAGCTGCCTCTGGGCATGTGATGGCCCCACACAACCAGGCTGCAGTTTCTACGACACTTTATGCAGGCTGCTTTCCTAGTCCTGCACGAGCTCAACTCAGAGCTTATTTTTGTGACCCTCTTCCTGTGTGTGGGAGCAAGACCCTTGCGACTGCAACCCACAGTAGAGAGGTGTTTCTGGAGGCTGGACATCAGTTCCAGTGGGATGTCCAGCAGTGGCTCCAAAACTCCTGCATGCAGAAGGCCACCTTTTTGGAGCTGTGTGCCTGGCTCGCTCCTGCCTTCCGACGACACAACACACACACACCTCACAGCCTGCCATCCCTCTGGAGCAGGTTGCCATCGCCCTCTGGAAGCTCTCCACACCAGACAGTTACCGGCGGTGGGCAACCAGTTCAGCATGGGGAAGTCCACCATCGGGGCCCACCTGACGGAGGTAGAGCACTCTCAGGCTGCAGTCCCTGCATGGGGGGGAAGGGAGGAGTCCTGGGAAAGGGGGATTGGGAGGGGTTGGGAGTGGAGTGGGAAGCCCCATCCCCAGCGGGTTGTGCCATCCCACCCTCACACAGCCCTGCTGCAGGAGGAGCGGCCTCAGAGGGAGGTGGCTCCTGGGGTGTTGGAGGGAGGGGAGAGGAGTAGGCACCTCCCAAGAGCTCAGGCACTCCCTCTCACTCTGTTTTGTGTGTTTATCTCCTCCTGCAGGTTGTGAGGGCCATCAGCCCCATCCTCCTGCAAAGGGTCATCTGCCTGGGAGACCTGGATCCCATCGTGGCTGGATTTGCTGCGCTGGGGTTCCTAAACTACAGTGGAGTGATTGATGGGACCTACATCCCGATCTGCACATGATCCGGGAGGCCCTGAGGGAGAATTTCTCTCAAGGACCCCAGTAACACTCCCCAGGGCCTCCGGCTTGCTCCACTATCCCTTCCATCAAGTGGCCCAGTATATCAACCACAAGGGCTACTTCTCAATGGTGCTGCAAGCCCTGGCTGACCACCATGGACAGTTCATGGACACTTTTGTCAGTTGGTCAGGCAGGACGCACAATGCCCGCATCTTCAGAAACTCCAGCCTCTCCGGGAAGCTGTAGGTGGGCACATTCTTCCCCCACCATGACTTTGAGGTTGGAGACGTGTATATGCCACTGTGCATCGTGGGGACGCAGCCTACCCCCTGATGCTGTGGCTTATGAAACTGTACACCGGCCACCTGGACCCCAGCAGGGACCAATTTAACCCCCACCTCAACCAGGCAAGGACTCAGGTGGAGTGTGCCTTCGGCCGCCTCAAGGTGCGGTTCAGGTGCCTGGACTTGAGGGAGCACAACATCCCCAAGGTGGGGTCACAGCATGTTTTCTCCTCCACAACATTGTGGAGAGGAAGAGGGAAGCCTTCATCCTGGGGTGGGAGGCAGACTCTTTGAGCAGCCATGGACAGCTGTCATCCGCCAGGCCCATCAGGCCAGAGTACGCATCCGGGAGGCCCTGAGGGAGAATTTCTCTCAAGGTCCCCAGTAACATTCCCCAGGGCCTCCCCTCCAAGGGCATCTGGCTTGCTCCACTATCCCTTCCACACCACAACCCCTCCCTTGGCCCATTCCATGACCACAGAATAAACACACCTGTTTGGATTTGAATACAATAAACTTTGTATTTGTCTTTCTTTTTTTTTAAAGGGAATTCATAACCTGGAGGGGCATGGGAGGCAGCTGGATGTGCCACCTCAGGTGCCAGAGACCTCATCAGACTTGGGGTTGGGTGGCCCCTGGGACCACAGGAGAGGGTGCTGGAGTGAGGTCAGGGATGGCAGGGGAGGCAGCGGCATTGGTGTCACTTGAGGGGGATGGGGCAGGAGGGTGGTAGGCAGGAGCAGTGACAGCAACCGGGTGTGACATTGCGCTATCACACCACTGCATGAGCTGGTCCCATGCACGGTTCTGCCACTCTGCATCCTCCCGGGTCTTCTGCGCCAGGGTCTGCTGCATGTTGTGCAGGACACTGACATGCTGCTGCATCGAGTCTTCGTGGACCCTGGTGCGCTTTCGATATTTTGAAAACACAATTCCAGTGTGGACATGAGGTTTTCAGAAAAATGGTTGTTTTCCAAAAAATCTCTGTAGCGTAAACATATCCTCAGAGCTGATGCCCTGAGGCGTTGGCTTTGGTTCTGGACAGTGAGGCTTGGGTGTCAGTTCCGGGCCCCAGCAAGTTTAAGCCCTTGTAACCCCATTAAAACTGGATTGTGATTCACTTTGGGGTCCCGACCCCCGGTTTGAATGTCAGTGGTTTAGAGTTTGCATATGAGACTATTTGGATTTTTGCCAACCTTTCAAAACCACATCACCTCCATCCAGGCATCTAAATAAGTGTCCAGCTCTTTAAAGCTACACCATGCCCAGCCATAGACAAGCTGCTGCTGGGTGCTGAGTAATTGTGGAATCTCGGCCTCAACTGGGGGTGCTGATCACTCAGAGAAAATCTTGCATTTAATTTTTTAAAATAGATAACTTAATGTGTTTTGAAATGTGCTCTACAGTATATACAATCAAAACTTCGTTGTGTTTTTGGTATGGTCTCCCACAGTATTCTTTCCAGCAAGTTAAATAAGTATATCTTGGATGAACAGACTATAGGGTGAATGGAAAACTGGCTATACTGTCAGGCTCAATGAGTACTGATCAATGGCTCCGTGTCTAGTTGGCAGCCAGGATCAAACAGTGTGCCCCAGGGGTGAGTCCTGGGGTTGGTTGTATTCTTCATCTTCATTCATGATCTAGATGATGGGATGGATTGCACCCTCAGCAAGTTTGCAGATGACACTAAACTGAGGGCAGAGCTAGATATGCCTGACAGTAGGGATATGGTCCAGAGTAACTTAGACAAATTGGAGCATTGGGCCAAAAGAAATCTGAGATTCAAGAGGGACAAACACAAAGTCCTGCATTTATGATGGAAAAATCCCATGCACTGCTCCAGGCAGGAGTCTGCCTGGCTAAGCTGCTATTCTGTGGAGAAGGACCTGCAGATTGTTGAACAGTAAGGTGTTTGGGGCTTATTTTTGCCCCTCACTCCATTCTCCTCCCCACCCCTACCAACTTATCCCTTCTGAATCTTTACTGGCTCCCAGCAGAGCTGATTATTGTTTTGCTGTCAAATCAGATAATTTAACCAAAGCTTGCCATGCAAGTTTGAGAAGGAATTATATAAATAGTAAAAAGGTTACATCAAGGACATAGCTCCTATGTTAGACATAGCAACACATGATAAACTAGCCATTCCTTTGAGCAAGCCTCTCTTTCACAAAGATACACAGTTTGCATGGGAAAGTGTTTACCAATGTGGGGAAGGGCTGCATGTAACAGTGAAGGTTAACCAATGAACCCAGGCTTATCAATAAACTGTTTACACTATCGCATCCCTATTCCTAGGTGATGGTAGTGTTTTTAGCCCTCACGTGAATTGTCAATACATGAAAGGTTCCTGCTGGAGTATCAGAGAGTGTGTGTTTTTTTTTTTCCCCATTCTGGGCATCCCCTTTTACTGTAATTCAATTTACACTTACATTTTATGCATGTTCATTGAGGTGTTCACCCTCTTTCATTGGTCTGTCCCCTCTGGAAATTTAAGGGACCCCAATTTTCTATAAGGTGGGTAAGTTCCCTTTATTCTTGCCAGCATTTGATGCACAACCTGTATTCTGTGATTAAGATACATGTGTGAGACAAATGCACCTTTGCAATATTTTTTAATCTAATATTAACCTGGGTAACTGCACAATATTATTACTTTGTACCTCTTTTCTCATAATCTCGGGGAGCGGGGGTCTGGTTGTTTTCTTGTCACTTGTGTCATTTCTTGTCTTTGGGATCTAAAATAGCTAAGCTAGTCTTTGTGGGGGTTTAACCTACAGGTTCTTGTATTTCATCTTGTCTTGCTCATATCTAGTACCTCATTCAGTATTTAGAGGAACTATCCTATACTTTTATTATCCTACAAATTAATTCATATACATATAATGAATATATATGACATAATCATAACATCACATAATAAATGAATAATGAACTAAAATACCTGGCTTACTGAAACTTTGGCATTAGCCCACTTTTCCTAGGTGCAAACCAGTGGGTAAGTATGACTGTTTCAGTGTGTAATGCTTACAGACAAGCATAAATATATCATGACTCAAAACCAGTGGCTAATATACATTTTCCACCCAATTAACTTACAGCCAGCAACTCTTCGGTGGCTGTTCAGAGTCTTTGTTTTATTGTGGGATGGGGGAGATCTGCTCAGTCATTCTTAACCAGGCTTGACATTTTTTTGGTTAACTGCCTAAGCTGGCAATGCTGCAGGACTGATAATCTGCATTGCCTATCTTGAAGCTACAAAGTATCAAAGTGTCTGATAGCAATCACATGGCTACCAGAGTATTGAACAGTTTTATATCACAGGCTGAAGAAGCGTTTCCTAGGCTTGTCAGTACTAATGCCAGAGGATTAGAATTTACAGTATTGGACTAATCAGGCCTCGAGAGAGTTCAGCATTACCCCTGTTTGTCCTGTGCCCATACAGCATGCTAATTGAATTTTTAGAAGTCTTATGGTATGTATAATCAGTTTTAGTTTACAGGGCAACTTCAATAAATCAGCTGTTCCTGATAGTACAGGGAGAATCTGCTATTTTTCATTTAAAATTACTAAAAGAATATTATTTTTGCTCACCAAAAGTGCAGAGTGCCCACTGCTTCCACTGAAAAATAGGATGAGCAGCTGTAGCCCGTATCTGAAACAAGCCACATTTAAATGGTTTAAATGTGAGGTTAGATGTCCAGCTTTAGGCACCTGAGTTTGGAAATGGTGGCTTGAATGGTCTATGTGGAATATGACAATTTGTATTTGCCACTGGAATCACATGCTTTGCTCAGCGACTATTAAATTGTTTGCTTAGGATGCCATTCTGAAGCCTTCAGAATTCAAGATCTGTCCAGTCCAGCAACAAGGTGAGGAAACTCACAGCAAGCAACTCAGCCCAGCACGGGGCTCAGTAAACAGCTTGGTAGGCTACCCTATCTCATCAGCTTTGGAGTCACTACTAGTAATACTAGTAAATCATTTCTAGAGCTCCCTCCTATATAATAAATCAGTCACAGATGTGCCTCACTTTTAAGTGCCTGGGGGAATGTTAACCACTAGATGTCACTACAGACTCAGGAATGAAGGAAATCATCCATGTCAGACAAGGGAGAGCTTAACAATGTTTAACTTCATTAGGGCCACAGGTTGGAGATTTCCCTTGAGACTCCTCTTTGGACAAGAATGGTGAGTGTATATGTGCTGTGTGAGACAGGAAGGGTGTCACAAAAGGTCAAATGCACCAGAAAGTCCAAAAGTAAACAAGTTTCTCTACCCCCAGGTGTCTCCTGAAGCCCTCTAATTCATTCCAAGGCTCTTAGATTACCAACGGCTTCTACATCTTTCTAGGTTTTGGGATTTCTTTGCACTGGGGGAAGCCAGATGACTACTGCCTCTTCCTGCTCAAGTGTTTACCCAATGAGCAAACACTAACTGGCAAAATGCACACTCTGCCTGGGTCACTTTGTTGGCAACTATATATTCTTATAAATGTAATGGCATGTCCTAATTAGGGGCCCAAACTCTGATTTCTTGTATGCCCTGGTAGTCCTAGTGGATCTATATGTTTACAAATAAATGTTCTTTCATATTAAAATGAAACTTCTGCCTGCACAGAACTTACAAAAGAAAGTCAAAGAAATGGTGTGATGTGTCAGGGACAAAACATGCTCTTGTGGAAGTAAGGGCCATAGAGCGAGGATCTCATTGGTTTTAGTCCCTGCTTTGCCACTGATAAGGAACTATGAGGCCTGTGGTCCCTTCATACAGGCATTATGAGCAGGCAACTAACTCTAAGGGGCACTGGAGCTGACCCAATAGATTCAACTAAAGAAAAAAACTTTTCCCCCAGTGATGCTCTGGGTGAGAACACATCTACATGGGAATGACCATGAGCAACACCTTTCAAAGAACAACAGATCTAAAAGGTTAGTAACTCTTCTTTTTTTGTCTTGGAGATGGATAACAGGGTGACTGCCCACAGTTACAGATCATAGAACTGGAAGGGACCCAGTTCCCTGCCCTCACAGCAGGACCAAGCACCATCTGATCATCCCTGATAGACATTTATCTAACCTGCTCTTAAATATCTCCAGAGATGGAGATTCCACAACCTCCCTAGGCAATGTATACCCAGGAGCTTTTTCCTAATGTCCAGCCTAAATCTCCACTGCTGCAATTTAAGCCCATAGCTGCTTGTCCTGTCATCAGAGGCCAAGGAGAACAATTTTTCTCCATCCTGCTTCTGTCACCCTTTTAAGTACTTGAAAATTGCTATTATGTCCCTTCTCAGTCTTCTCTTTTCTAAATTAAGCAAACCCAATTCTTTCAGTCTTCCCTCAGAGGTCTCCTAAACCATTTTAAATAATTTTTGTTGCTGTTCTCTAGACCCTCTCCCAGTTTCTCCACATATTTCTTGAAATGTGGTGCCCAGAACTGAACACAATACTCCAATTGAGGCCTAATCAGTACAGAGTACACCAGAAGAATGACTTCTTGTGTTGCTCACAACACTTCTGTTAATGCATCCCAGAATTGTGTTTGGTTTGGGGGTTTTTCCAACATTGTCATTCTGACTCAGAGTATGTCTACATTGCATTCCTCTTCCGAGGAGGAATGCAGATCAGACACCTGAAATTGCAACTGAAGTGTGGACTTGAATTTTCCATGCTTCATTTGCATAATCAGACTGCCGCTTTTCTGGAATAGCGTCTTTCGAGACAACACGGTCCCCATGGAGTTATTTCTAGAGAAAACCCTAATCCTTAAACCTCATTTTTTGAGGAGTAAGGATTATTTTGAAGGAAGAGTTTTCTCTCAAAATAACCCCCCCGGGGACCACGTTTGTTGTCTTGAAAGACGCTATTCCAGAAAAGCGGTAGTCCGCAATTATGCAAATGAAGCACGGGAAATTCAAATCCATGCTTTGTTTGTAATTTTGGGTGTCTGCATTTGCATTCCTCTCTTGGAAGAGGAATGCAATGTAGACATACCCATACTGTGGTCAACTATGACCCTTAGATCCCTTTCTGCAGTACTCCTTCCTAGACAGTCACTTCCCATTTTGTATGTGTGAAACTGATTGTTCCTTCCTAAGTGGAGTAGTTTGCATTTGTCCTTATTAAACTTCATCTTATTCACCTCAGACCATTCTCCAGTTTGTCCAGATCTTTTAGAATTTTGGCCCTATCCTCTAAAGCAGTTGCAACCCCTCCCAGCTTGGTATCATCTGCAAACTTAATAAGCATATTCTCTATGCCAAAGTCTAATCATTGATGAAGATACTGAACAGAACTGGTCCAGAAACTGACGCCTGTCAAATCCCAGTTATGCCCCTCCAGCATGACTGTGAACCATTAATAATTACACTCTGAAAACTGTTATCCATTCAGTTATGCATCCACCTTATCCAAAGGTTATCCAGCCAGCCCCATGTAGGTTGTATTTTTCTGGTTTATCTGTGATGTGAAACTGTATCAAATGCTTTACTAAAGTCTATGTATACCTTGTCTACCACTTCTCCCTTATCCAGAAGACTTGTTAACCGATCAAAAAAAACTGAGATTGGTTTAATGAGATTTGTTCTTTTTACAAATCTATGCTGGCTGTTACCTATCACCTATTATCTTCTAGATGAATTCCTTAATTATTTGCTCCATTATCTTTCCTGGCATGGAAGTTAAACTGACTAGTCTGTAGTTTCCCAGGTTGTTCTATTTCTCTTTTATAAATGGGCACTATATTTGCCCTTCTCCAGTCTTCTCGAATCTCTCCCAGCTTCCATTACTTTTCAGAGATGTTAGCTAATGGCTCAGATACTTCTTCTATTAGCTCCTTGAGTATTAAGGATATATTTCATCAGACCCTGAATTTTAACTTGTTCTTTTCCTATTTTAAATCTCTACACCTAACCCATTTCCATGAGCATTCACTATGTTAGGCATCCAGTCACCACCAACCTTCTTAATGAAAACCAAAACAAATAATTCATTAATCCCTCTCCCATTTCCAAACTTTCTGTTTTTCTCCCTCTTTGTGGAGCAATAGGCCTACCTTGTCTTTGGTCTTCCTCTTGCTTCTAATATATTTGTATGCTTTCTTGATACCCTTTCTCTAACTAGATTGAGGTTATTTTGTGCCTTTGCCTTGCTAATTTTTTCAGACAGCTCTTCATAAGCAAGCCTACTTTATTCTTAAACTAAAAAGCATTACAGAGAAAACATTACAGTAAAAGCCTACTGCTCTTCAGGTAACGAGATACCCTTCTACCTCCTCATCAACCTAACATGGGTTCAGGAAGGAGCAATCATTCAACATCCCATCCTTGAGTCTTCTGTTGTGGTCACAAGTTCATCATTGCAACAGCATACAGTAAGCACATTTTATAGGGCCTCAGTAGGGGCCCTGCATGGACCAGGGTCCTATCCTTTTGTTAGAACAGAAAGAGAGCCCTGAGCCAGTTTAAAACAAGACAATTTATCCAAAAGTCTTTTCTTTATCTGTTTGATCTCTTGAGCATCCAGTTTGAGCAAGTATATGTAATATATGTGCACGTCTCCAAAGGGACAGCTTCAAGGCACTGATAACAGGAAGTATGTTAGCATTACCCTCCCACTAGAAAAGGTGTCTAATTGTGTAATAACACATATGCAATTGCATTTTGAATACAATGCATTCCCAAAGGTATTCAATGTAATAACATAAGGTGTAGCTTAGTTTGATAAAGTTCATTCACTGTGTTTCAGGAAATTGTTAGCTTCTCACATGCACATTCCAAAGTTGAGACTGTGAACAGATTCAGGATCTGCAGTATGTACATGAATAAGGAGGAGAGTGATTTTTGGCTCATTTAGTTCTTCTAATCCCCTCTCATTAGTCTCTTCTGTAGACTAGAGAACACCATATGAAGTTAATGGGTAGCAGGTTTAAAACTAATAAAAGAAAGCAGTTCTTCACACAGCGTGTAGTCAACCTGTGGAACTCCTTGCCAGAGGAGGCTGTGAAGGCTAGGACCGTAACAGAGTTTAAAGAGAAGCTAGATAATTTCATAGAGGTTAGGTCCATAAAAGGCTATTAGCCAGGGGATAGAAATGGTGTCCCTGGCCTCCGTTTGTCAGAGGCTGGAGAGGGATGGCAGGAGACAAATCACTTGATCATTGTCTTCCGTCCATCCCCTCTAGGGCACCTGGTGCTGGCCACTGTCAGCAGACAGGTTACTGGGCTAGATGGACCTTTAGTCTGAGCCAGTACAGCCATTCTTATGTTGTTATGATTTGAGAGCAGCCTTCAGCTACCTGAAGCAGGAGTTTCCAAAGAGAATGGAGAGAGGCTGTTCTCAGTGGTGGCAAGTGACAGAACAAGGAGCCATGCTCTCAAGATGAAGTGGGGAAGTCTAGGTTGGATATAAGGAAAAAAATATTTCATTAAGGGGCATGGGGAAGCACCAGGATGGGTTATCTAGGGAGTTGGTAGAATCTCCATCCATAGAGGTTTTTTTAATCGTGGCTTAAAGCCCTGACTGGAATGATTTAGTTGAGATTGGTCCTGCTTTTATCTGGGAGTTGGACTTAATAGCTTCCTGAAATCTCTTCCACCTCTATGATTACATATAATGAAAAGTAGAAAAGCACCATTTTCCACTCCTAAGCTTGAGCTAGTGAGCTCTCCCAGGGCCTGGCTATTTGAAAGGCACTGCTACTGCAGCATTGGTGGTGGCAAGAGCCCTGGGCCCTTTAAATCACCACTAGAGCTCCTGGGTGGTACTTGAGGGCCAGCTGCGTCTGGCCCTGACCCCCTTCCGCTGGAGGCCTCACCTCTTCTGGGAGTGTAG
>JANRFK010001605.1:28130706-28165187 GCA_030068395.1 Apalone spinifera | reverse complement strand
CCAAATACCTTGCCCAGAGGCCCAGTGAGTCTGTTGGCTCTCCTAGCAATGAGCACTACTCAAAGGCAACCAGGCTGGCATTTTGAATGCACAGTGTAAAAGCTTTGTGAAGGAAGCTCTTACATCAAATGTTGCCAGTGAAGCATTCCTCCAGGGAAATTTGTTAATATCATGAAGAATGCCAGTGATAGACCAGGTATGTAATTTTCCCCCCTGTAATCAAATGCTGGTTGTTGCTCCATATTAATGAGCACCTATTTTAAAGTATTTACAATGATGGATTTTGTGTGGAAACCCCATCTTGCTTGCCATGCCTGAGAGAACCCCAGGTATGTAAAAATGTTATTCGTGTCCTTTGCTTCATACTGTTATTATTGACTATTACCCAGGTAGCTGCTCCTTGTAGAACTAAGGCTGCAGGGAACAGCTGAGGAATGAGACTGTTCCTCAGCTGCCAAACAGCAAGCTGGCAAGAGAAGGGTGCAATGGCCAGAAGACGGACTTGACAACCCCATGAAAGCATACTCTGTGCAGAGGGAGTTGGGCTGAGTGTTCTTTAGTAAGGCTTTAGCTGGTCCATGGTAGTGGTGTTTTTAATTGGTTTATTATCAATAGGCATGACATTTGAATAAACTAAGCATAATCAGTAGAACGAGTACACAACATTGGGGTCCTTATCCTGTCCTGGATCTTAGGGCAGGTTGTTATAAGCCTAGAGGCTTGCTCATATTGACCTGGTGCAGGAATGGAGCTTTAATATGTCCCATAAGGGTGTGTCTCTTATCACCTCTAACCCTCATCTAGAAAACAGCTCCATGCAGGTGCAGAGTCCAATTTCTTCAGAAGAGCAATGCCAGTTCATACCAGCTGAGGTCTGGACCCAGAAGTGTTCTTTCAGTGGAGGGAGGGGAGAAAAGGCAGTGCATTTTTGGTGATGTTCAGCAATGGCTAGGCTCTCTCAAACAGATTGCAGTTGAGTGCGTGTTGCTCTTCAGGAGGTGTTCTGCTGGACAGTTCCCCACTGGCATTATCTCTGCAGCAGCAGAATTGATTCTAGTTGTAATATAACACTCATACTTACCTGTGATTGTCC
Organism: Apalone spinifera; assembly: GCA_030068395.1. Lineage (NCBI taxonomy): Eukaryota > Metazoa > Chordata > Testudines > Trionychidae > Apalone > Apalone spinifera. The sequence goes on along the minus strand of JANRFK010001605.1, from coordinate 28,164,094 downwards.
TTCCAGCACTCTAAGGACTCCCATATCCTCACTGTGCCAGTCTGCATGGGAGGTGAGACTTTGCTGATACAATGGTCTACAAAAAAAAGTTACTCCACTAATCAATAAAACATGCAACGGAAAATCCATGAGCATGTGCTGTATGACAAGCATCAAGGACAAAGTATTAAAGAGCCAAACTTGCTGTTTTGTTTTTGCTTTTTGCTGACTAGTGTTAGCTACAGTGTAATGAAATAAAATGAATGTCCAAGATCACTGAGGCATCTAGGAGCAGGTCTTGAGCTGGTGTCAATCCCCAGAACTTTGAGGAAGTCAATTAGACTCCAGTTGGGTAAATGGAGTTTCTCTGCAAGCCTAAATAAGGTAACAGAGGACATGGGAATCTGTGAGCAAATCATTGTGTTTCTCTGTAGCACAACGGTATACAAATGCCCAGGGTAGTGCCTCACTCATCCATGTCTATTCCCAGATGTGAGGTGAGGAGAAGAAGGAATTGAAAATGGCGTTCAACTAAATGGTTGGATCCTCAGCTGCTTTAGTCAGTTAATTAAAACAGCACTACACCACATTACAGCAGTGGAGGGTCTGGCCCATTGTTACTTGTCATCCTCAATTCTGCAGATAGATTTTCTTCTGGCATGTTTCCCGGAAACCAGTTATAGTCATCTCCTATGGTTGGATTCTTTGCAAGCCATGAGCATGCAATTAAATGAAAATGACATCCAGGGTCAAATCCAACAATGTGTCCAATTTTCAGCTGGTGTAAATTGAGAGAAATCAGCTTCTTTGACAGAAGGATTTCACAAGATGAAAACCTGCCCCATTTTCTCCAAAACTGAGAGACTTCTTCCAGCAGGTGGCATATTAAGTCTCTATTAGCAGCAGCCGCAGCAACCACCAAGTGCAGTAATAAAGTATCCTATGTGTATTTGTATTTCTGCAAACTGCTTGCTTCAGTCACTTCTATTGGTATCTGAAAAGTGAGATGCAAGATAAAAACCCCTATTGCTTTAGGAAGGTGAGTTCCTGCTGCACATTTCTGCTTTCTTTCTATTGTTGGTGTGAGATTTTGTGTGTGACTAAGGTGCAATATGTCCTGAACAGTAGTTATTTCAGTTTAGTGACTTTTCCTCTCATTCCTGTTAATAATTCTAGGGCAAGGAGTGTTTGTTTAATAATAATTCATTTTATTGCACGGTATGCAGCCCCTAATCCTGACTGGGTACTACTATAATACATTGTTAATAATAAAAAATATCCTAGGATCAAAAGCATATAAACTAAGGGACCACAAACTATTTGTGTCCTGCAGTTGTACTCTGCTTCCCTCTGTTTTTAATAATGTTGCAGAGCTATGTAACATCTTAATAGTTCCTGATCTGGATCTGTCAAGGTTTGGCTTTCAGACCGAGTTGTGTTGCTCATCTTCTCAGGCTTATTTCACCCTTTATAGAATGCATGCTAGCCTTGGTTCACTCACTGAATCTTTGGGTATTCTTGTCTGAGACTCCTCTTAATGAACTCTTCTTGTGTAGCATCACTATTAATCTCCTAATATGTACTCAGAGACATAGGTTGCATCTAGACTAGAAAGATTTTCCGCAAATGCTTTTAATGGAAAAGTTTTTCCGTTAAAAGCATTTGCGGAAAAGAGCGTCTAGATTGGCATGGACACTTTTGTGCAAAAGCACTTTTTGTGGAAAAGCATCCGTGCCAATCTAGACGCGGTTTTGCGCAAGAAAGCCCCGATCGCCGTTTTCGCCATTGGGGCTTTTTTGCGCAAAACACTTTGTGCAAATACATTTGCGCAAGAAGGCTTTTGCCTGAATGGGAGTGTCATTGTATTTGCGCAAGAAGCACTGATTTTGTACATTACAAAGTCAGTGCTCTTGCGCAAATTCAAGCAGCCAGTGTAGATAGCTGGCAAGTTTTTGCCAGTCTAGATGCAGCCACAGTGTATCAAAGTCATTCTTGGTGTAAAGTGAAGTCAATTTGGCCCTGTGTTTTTACATGCTTTTTTTTTTTTTAATGGCCCTATATATAGTGCCAACTTTGACTACATCCATGAAAGATTTTCCAGATAATGTGGATAGGCCAGCTAGTCCAATTCTCTGCACTGAGAACAGACTATTATCTAGACCATCCCTTACAAATACTTCTTTAACCTGTTCTTAAGAGTCTCCAATGCTAGACATTCCACCACCTCCCTAGGTATTTGTTCCAGTGCTTAACTACACTTATGATTAGGAAGTTCTTCTTAATGTTGAACCTAAAATAACTCTTGCTGCAATTTAAACCCCTCACTACTTTTTCTGTTTTTAGTGGTTAACAGTTTATCACCTTTCCTTTTATAACCTTACTTTAAGACTATTAGCATGTCTTCTCTCAGTTTTCTCATCTCCTCACTAAACCATTTTTTAAAATCTGTTATCCTAGGTGTTCCTTTGCCCTTTTAGTAATTTTTGTTAGTCTCCTCAGGACTTGCTCCACTTTGTCACCTTTTTCCTGAAGTGTGGAGCCCAGTAATGGACATACTTCTCCAGCTGAGGACTTATCAGTCCTGAGAAAAGTAGAACAATTATTTCATGTCTCTTGTTTACAACACTCCTGATAAAATATCCCAGAATTATGTTAATTTTTGCAACAGTATTTTGTCAACTCATATTTACTTTATCTAGAATAATCCAGATTCTTTTCTGTGGTACTCCTTCCTAGGCAACCTGCCGTGGTGTATGCACACTCTGTCCCTTGAGGGAAGAGTACTTAGGGATGTGATGTTGCCTAATCAACAGCCAGGTCATCAGCAATCTCCTATAGTCTATGAAGGCCAACCCTCAGTCTAGGATAGTACAGCCCAATGGCTACAGTTACTAAGGTAGCCCTTAGTTCAGGGCAGTATGGCCTGACAGCCAGAGTCCATAAGGGCAAGCCTCTTGGTTCAGGGTAAGCACAGCCTAGCGACTAAAATCAATATGGGATGGCCCTTTAACTCAGGATAGAATGGCCAAAAGTCAATATAGGATGAAGGGGGCAATTACCCCAGTAGAGGGACGTAGGCCCACCCTACTCCACCAGGTCCCAACCCAGGGCCCCGTGAGTGGCCGAGCATTATACCACTCGCTCAGTGGTGAGTGTGACCGAAACACACCAAGCTCACCTGGGTGGAAGATATCATTACAACACCCTCCCTGGGTTTCTTCCCACCAGAACTAGTGCAGGTCTGTTCCAGGTGGTCTCTGGATCCCCTGCTTCCCCTTCAGCTGCCCCTCCTGGTGCTTCTCTGGTTCTGGTAATTCATGGTTGTCTCCTGGGACCCACCATCTGAGTTTCTGGCCAGTGCAGGTCTGGAGGTCCTTCTTCAGTGGCCAGCCCGGACTGAGCTGTGGTACTGCCTTTTATGCTGCCCCAGCATTTGGTGCATGCCTAGTCTGGGTGAAGGGGTGGAACTTCCTCTGCCCACAGGATTTTAACCCCACCTGATTCAGTGTGGGGTATGCACACACTGTCACATGGCCATTTCCCATTTTGTATTTGTGCATTTGATTATTCTTTCCTAAGTGCAGTGCTTTTGGATTTGTCCGTATTGAATGTCATCCTTTTTATTTCAGACTATCTCAGCAGATTGTCAAGGACATTGTGAATTCTAATTCTGTCCTCCAAAGTGCTTGCTACCCCACCAAGCTTAGTATCATTCACAGACTTGAAAAGTGTATTTTCAATACTATTATGTAAATAATTTATTAAGCTATTGAATAGACCCCAAACAGGACAGATTCTTGTGGGACCCACTTGATATGCCCTTTCAGTTCAATTGTGAATCACTGATAACTATTTTCCAATTACTATTTTCCAGCCAGTTGTGCACACACTTTATAATGGGTTTATTTAAGCTACATTTGTCTAGTTTGTTTGAGGGAGTCATGAGAGGCAATATTAAAAGTCTTACCAATATCAGGATATATCACATCTACTGCTTCTATCTCCTCCCATCCACAACGTTAGTTACCCAATCGAAGAAGAATAGATTGGTCTGGTCTGATGTTATTTGTCCTTGACGAATCCTATGTTGATTCTTATTTATTACCTGATTTTCTTTTAAGGGCTTACAAATGGAGTGTTCGATTATATGTCTCATCTTCCAAGTTATTTAAGTCAATCTGGTCTATAATTTGCAGGAATGTCCTTATTCCGTTTCTCATAAACAGGCACTATTTTTATTGTTTTCCAGACTTCTGGGATCTCTTCTGTCTTCCATGAGTTCTCAAAGATAATCACTATGGATCAGAGATCTCTTCAGCCAGTTCCTTACGTATTCTGGGATGTATTTTATCAGGCTGATTTCTAATTCTGTCCTCCAAAGTGCTTCCTATACCTCCCTGCTTAGTATCATCCACAAATTTTAAAAGTGCATTCTCTATACCATTGTGTAAATCATTTATGAAGGTATTGAATAGAACTTGCTCTGCCAATTTGAAGACATCTAACTTGTTGGTATAAAGTATGTTCATTGGAATATGAAAAACCCACACCCTTGAGCGACACATGCTGCACCAATTGATGCACCAGTGTGAACAGTGCTATGTCAGTGGGAGCTGCTCTCTCACTTACATAGCTACCACTGCTCATTGGCGGTGGTTTAATAATGCCAACAGGCAAGCTATCCCATCATAGAGTGGCTACATGGAAGATCTTACAGCAGTGCAGCTGCATCAATACAGTTGTGCCTTGGTAAGCTCTCTATGTAGACATGGCCTGAGTAATTTTTAACTTGTTCTTTTCCTATATTAGACTCTGGTCATATCCCATTTACACTGGTGTCCGGTAACTTGTAACTTTTTTTCATGAGAGCTGAAACAAAAAACATTTTAACGTTTTAGTTGTCATTTTTACAGCTACTGGATTTTCCCCTTCATTGGGTAATGGGTCTTAACCTGTCCTTAATCATCTTCTTGCTTAACATGTCTTTGTAAAATATTTTCTTGTTACTCTTTTATAGCCCTTGCTAATTTCATCTCATTTTTATGCCATGGCCTTTCTAATTTTGTTCCTACCCATTTTTTTTAATATTCATCCTTTGTAATTTGACTAAGGGTGGCCTCTTACCATAATTCCTATCTTTCCTGCACATCGGTCTACTTTGCTCTTGAATGTGTTGTTTTTTTAAATGACCACGCTTTTCCTCCTTAGACTTGCTTTCCATGGGATCTTACCTGTCTGAGTTTGCTAGATTCTCTAGATTCTGAAGTCTATTGTCTTTATTCTGCTCTTTTTCATTCAAACAATTCCTCAGAATTATTAACGCTATCATTTCATGTTCACTTTCACCCCACCTGCCTTCCACCTTCAGATTCTCAACTAATTCTTCTCTTTTTATCACAATCAAATTTGCAATAGTGTCTCCCCTGGTCACTTTCTCAACCTTCTGTAACAAAAAGTTGTCTCCACTGCTTTCTAAGGACTTGTTGGATAATCTGTGCCCTGCTGCATTTATTTTTCCAGTGTATATCTGGATAGTTGAAATCCTACTGTGTCTTAGGTTTTGGATAATTACATAAAACAAACAATATTTAACCCTTTTGCTTGTTAGTTGTAATTTTTTTGTTCCTTTCATTTCCATTCAATGCCCCCCTTTTTTTTGTTGTATAATGAAAAAGGGTAAAGGGGAGCACCTAATTTGCCTATTGTATGCATCTCCTGCCCAATTTTTTTCAGTTACTATCTGTTAAGGCTTCTCATGTACCTAGTCATATTTGTCATCTGTCACTGAAAGATGACTGGATACAAACCCACTTGTCAGGGGAGGGTGCACTTATATATCATCTATATCTATATCTATATCTATATCTATGTGAGAGAGAGAGAGAGAGAGAGAAAGAGAAAACACACTATGTGCCTGCTGCTGGTTATCCTTAAAAAACCCACAGAATTTAAGAATCTGAATTTAAGATTCTGTTTGCTTCAAGGCAGAAATTCCTGGGCTTTGTGGGGATGATGCCACCAGGGTTCAGATTAACTCACATTTGAGCTAATTCTGTTCATCTACCTTTTCCAATCTGGAGTGAGAAGTAGCATGAATGAGCCAGGCTGGTTGGTATCTGCTACAGACCACCAGATCAAGTGGGTGAGGCAGATGAGGGTTTCTTCAGACAACTAACAGAAGCTTCCATATCATAGGCCCTGGTTCTTATGGGGGACTTGACATCTGTTGGGAGACCAATACAGCAGTATACAGGCAATCCAGAAAGTTTTTGGAGAATGTTGGGGATAACTTCCTGGTACAAGTGCTGAAGGAACCAACCAGGAGACACATGCAGCATGACCTGCTGCTCACAAACAGGGAGGAACTAGTAGGAGAAGTAGATGAGGGTGGCAACCTGGGCAGTAGTGATCATGAAATGGTCAATTTCAGGATCCTCACAAAAGGACAACAGGAAAGCAGCAAAATCCAGACCGTGGACTTCAGAAAAACAGACTTTGACTACCTCAGGGAACTGATGGGCAAGATCCCATGGGATGCTAACATGAAGAGGAAAGGATTCCAGGAGAGCTGGCAGTATTTTAAAGAAGCCTTATTGAATGCACAGTAACAAACCATCCCGATGCACAGTAAAAAAAGCAAATATGGTAGGCAACCAGATGGGCTTACCAGGGAAATCCTTGGCAAGCTTAAACACAAAAAGGAAGCTTACAAGAACTGGAAATTTGGACAGATGACTAGGGAAGAGTATAAATATATTGCTCAAGAATGCAGGGGAGTAAGCAGGAAGATAAAAGTGCAATTGGAATTGCAGCTAGAGGGGCTGTAAAGGGTAACAAGAAGGGTTTCTACAGGCATGTTAGCAATAAGAGGGTGATCAGATATGGGGTGGGCCCTTACTGGAAGAGGGAGGTACCAACCTAGTGACAGATGTGAGAGAAGCTGAAGTACTCAATGCTTTCTTTGCCTCTGTCTTCACAGACAATGTCAACTCCCAGACTACTGCAGTATGGGAAGGAGGTGGGAAGCTCTTGGTAGAGAAAGAACAGCTTAAGAACTATTTAGAAAAGCTAGACATATCCATTGGGCCAGATCTAATGCATCCGAAGGTGCTGAGGGAGTTGGCAAGTGTCATTGCCGAGCCATTGGCCATTATCTTTGAAAATTTGTGAAGATTGGGAGCAGTCCCAGATGATTGGAAATAGGCGACTGTAGTGCCCATCCTTAAAAAAGGAAGAAGGACAATCCAGGGAAATACAAACCACTCAGTCTTACCTCAGTCCCCGGAAAAATCATGAAGGGGATCCTCAAAGAATCAATTTGGAAGCACATTGGAAAAGGGGAATGTGAGTCAACATGGTTTCACCAAGGGCAAATCATGCCTGACTCATCTGATTATCTTCTATGATGAGGTAACTGGCTCTGTGGACGTGGGGAAGTCAGTGGATGTGATATGCCTTGATTTTAGCAAAGCTTTTGATATGGTCTCCCACAATATTCTTGCCAGCAAGTTAAGGGCATATGGATTGGATAAATGGACTGTAAAGTTGATAGAAAGCTGGCTAGATTGTTGGGCCCAATGGGTAGTGATCAAACTGCTCGATGTCTGGTTGGAGGCCTATTTCAAGCGGAGTGCCCCAAGAGTCAGTTCTAGGGCTGGTTTTATTCAACATCTGTATTAATTATCTGGATGAGGGGATGGATTGCACCCTCAGCAAGTTTGTGGATGACACTTAGCTAGGGAGAAGAGGGGATATGTTGGAGAGTAGGGATAAGGTTCAGAGTGACCTAGACAAATTGGAGGATTGGGTGAAAAGAAATCTGATGAGGTTCAATAAGGACAAGTGCAGAGTCCTGCACTTGGAAAGGAAGGATCCCAATCATTGTTACAGGCTGGGGACCGACTGGCTAGGTAGCAGTTCAGCAGAAAAGGACGTGGGTATTATAGTTGATGAAAAGCTGGATATGAGTCAAAAGTGTGCCCTTGTAGCCAAGAAGGCTAATGGAATATTAGGGTGCATGAGGAGGAGCAATTCCAGCAGATCTACAGCAATGATGATTCCCCTTTCTTCAGCACTGCTGAGGCCACATCTGGAGTATTGTGTTTAGGTCTGGGCCCCATACTACAGAAAGGATGAGAACACATTGGAGAGGGTTCCTCGGAGGGCAACCTAAATGCTTATGGGGCTGGAACACATGACCTATGAGGAGAGACTGAGGGTATGTCTATGTTGCATTCCTCCTTCAAGAGAGGAATGCAAATGCAAACAAATGAAATTGCAAATGAAGCGTGGATTTGAATTTCCCATGCTTCATTTGCATAATCATGGCCAGACGCTTTTCCGAAATACCGTATTTCGAGAAAAAAATGCGGTCTACATGGGGTTATTTTGAAAAGAAACTCTTCCTTCGAAATAACCCTTAAACCTAATTTTTTAAGGAGTAAGGGTTATTTTGAAGGGTTTATTTTTGAAATAACCTCAAAGGAGGAATGCAGCGTAGACATACTCTGAGGGATTTGGGCTTATGTAGTTTGCAAAAGAGAAGAGGGAAGGAGGGATGTGGTAGCAGCCTTTAACTTCCTGAAGGGAGGTGCTAAAGCGAATGGAGAAAGGCTGCTCTTAATAGTGAGGGATGGCAGAACAAGAAGCAATAGGTTCAAGTTACGGGGGAGGTCTAGGTTGGCTATTAGGAAAAGCTATTTCACTAGGAGGAGGATGAAGCACTGGAATGGGTTACCTGGGATGGTGGTGGAATCTCCATCCATGGAGGTTTTTATGTCCTGGCTTGACAAGGCCCTGCCTGGGATGATTTAGTTGGGGTCAGTTCTGCTTTTGGGCTGGGAGCTGGACTTGATGACCTCCTGAGGTGTCTTCCAGCCCAGTTTATGAAATCTAATCCAGCCTGGCATGACAAGAGCAGGGCTAGCCTCACTGTGCTGATACAATTTCAGCTCTCCCTCTAAGGAATTGCCTGGGCAGCAATAGGCTCCCAAGATCCTGCCTTTCCCCTATCAATTCCTGAGACTTGGTACAGGCAGCACAAGACAGCTCAGCTCATCTTCTGGTAATTAACTGAGCTGTGCCACGGTCTAGGGGCCGACGATGCTCCTCTGTAAGTGCCTCCAGCCCCATGGGCTTCAAAGGGCAGGTTGTGATCTGCACCTTGCAGGCTTCTGGGATACACCCGACCACAGGCGCTGCGCAGGGAGTCGGGCTGAGGTGCCTCCTAGCACCCAGGCTCGCTGGGCCCCACAGAGTCGAGCTTCCCTTTTCCCCACCCACCTCCGCTGGATCTGCCCGCTGCCCTGCGCCTGGCTCGTCCCTGCCCCCGCCTGCCCCCCTCGGTTCTCTTCTGAGGCCAGGCAGCCCCGCCCCTCAGGGGGAGGAATCCGGGCCGTGGCCCCTGATTGGGCAGGAGGCAGCGGGGCCGCGGCGCGGATTGGCGGCGGCGTGCAGAGCCCGGCTGAGTGCGGGCCGCTGAGAGAGCAGGGAGCGGGTCCTGCGGCTCTGCCCGTTCAGCTCGGCGCCTCGGACGCGGGGAGGGAGCGCCCGTCGCCCGTGGTGAGTGCGGGGGGCCTTGCGTCACGGTCGGGGTGCGGGGCGAGGCCGGCTGCGAGAGCCCGGCCCCACATCTCCGCGCCGTGCGGGGCAAGGGGCAGCTGCCGGCCCTTCAGCCCTGCCGCGTCCCTCTCCTTGGGGAGCCCCTCAGAACCGCGCTCCCGCCGCGAGCCGCCTCTGCCCTTCTTACAGCGCGGGAGAGACCGTCGGGCTCCATCCCCGGGGCGCTGCTAGGCTGCCCCTGCCTCCATCCCTGCCCTGCTTCCACCCCTGGGGGGGGCTCCGGGCTCCTCCGGCCCTCTGCCTCGCGCCCTGCCATCCTCACAGCCTTTAACCTGGGGTAGGGGTGAGGGTGGCTCTGGCACATTCCTCCCACCCAGCAGGGGATGAGGCGCTGGGCTCCAGAAGAGCTGCTGCAGGTGCTGGCAGTAGACTGTTCTCACAAGGGGGCCCCTTCTCCCTTGTGTCTGACGAAGGGAAGGGCGTAGTGATGTGGCATCGATTCCCCTGTGGTCACTGATGGCTGCTGTAGCAGTTACATGCCTGATGAGCGTTGCCAATTCTTTCCAAGGGCTCATGCTCTGAAACAAACATGTGTGAAGCCAACGCCCATTCTTTTCTTTTGGAGGAAGATGGATTACTTAAAGGCCTGCTTTCCTCCAGACTAGTATTTGATTGCGGGGCTCCCCGTCCTCTTTAGAACCACAGGCAAAGAAATTCAACAATCGACTGAAGGATTTCTGAGTAATTCAGTAATGATGAATATGCAGACACAATGCTTGCACACATTGAGCCATGAAACCAACGGATGGTATATGGTTGTGGAAAGGAGCTGTTTTTCTCCTCTAGCTTGAGGTAAGGCTAGGATCAAAGTACATTGGTCAGGAAGGAGAGTCCCAATAGTGAGATTTTCTCAAAGACCATATTAATATGAGGTTTCCTATTTATAACCATTATGGAAGGATCCCTGCACTCTTTCATACCTGCGGGTACATCTACACTACAGAGAGGATCGAAGCTGCCACTGTCAAACTTCTAGGGTTTGAATTAGCAGGTATAGTTAAGTCAGCTAATTCAAACAGAGAGGGGCACTCTGGTTGGTGCTGGTAGACCTGCTTCCATGAGTTGTTGGGGAAGTCGAAGGAAGAGTGTTCTCTCTTCAACTTTCTGTGGCGTGAACAGCGCCAAAAGTTGAGTTAAGCTACTTCGATTTCAGCTACGCAATTAATGTAGCTGAAGTTGTGTATCTTAATTTGACCTTGTTCCATAGTGTAGGCCTACACTTAGAAAGCAGCTTTGTGGTATTGTGCATTTCCTCCATTATTGCTCTTCAGCAGTCACCAATGCTCTTTGACTGGTGAATATTTTTCAGTAAGTATCTGAGGTTTGACTCCTTTTTTCCCCTTAAGGTAATTATGCAGATTGCAAGAGCAAGGGTACCAATGCTCATCAGTGCTGAAGAGAAATTTGTGGGGAGCGTAATAACAAGACATAATGTTTATACCCTTTCTTTTATCGGTAGATCACAAAACATTTTATGAAGGAGATGAACATCATTATCCCCATTTTATATATGGAAAAACTGAGGCACAGAGTGCTGAGTAATTTGACCAGTGTTGCCAAGCAGACTAGTGGCAGAGCCAGGAATAAATCCAAAATTTCCTCAGCTCCTGTCTAGTGCTCTGTCCATTAGGTCACATTGCTTCTCCCCAGAGAATGCTGGCTATGTCTAAATGGCCTCTCTTGTGCAAGGAAATATGCAAATGAAGAGAAGCTATGAATATTGCCGTGACTTATTTGCAAACTTAATGAGCCCCCCCCCCTTGCGTAAGAGCCATTCTGCCACTTTTTTCAGGAAGAACGGCTCTTGTGCAAGAGGGTTTTTTTGTGCAAAAAGGAGCTGTGTAGATAGCTCCTTTTTGCGCAAAAGCCCCTTGTGCAAAATGGTGGCTCATTAAGTATGCAAATTAGGTGCGGCGATATTCACTGCTTTGCCTCAGAGTCATTTGCATAAGAAATGCACAAGAAAGGGAAGTGTAGCCGTAGCCTCTGTATTTTGGAAATTCCATAATCTCGAGTGTCAGTGACACGTGCTGCCTTCAGAAAGATAAAGAAGGAAAAAATAAATCCCAGCTCTGCAGTCTCAGGAAATACAGGTTTGGAGTCAGGATGTAGAATTAGAATGTTTATCCACTTACCTATGAAATAACTGAAATACAGTATCTTTGGTATTTCTGCACTTGCATATCAGTGCTCAGATCCCTCTACCATCCGTATTCAGAATCCTTACATATGTATATAAGAGGGTAGGATATGCATGCTGGTGCTATGGGCCAAAGTACAAGTTGAGTTTTGAGCCACTTTCCTACCTGCCCACTTTGCAGTGGGTAGGTAGCACAGGTTTGTATATCTGTGCTCTTGTTTACATAGTCCTCCAGTGCTATTCTTACAATTATCTGTGCCTATATGTTACAGCCCTCTACCTTCTCATTTCCCCCTCTCCCTTTTTTTTTTCTGGAAACTCCCTTATGGATTATACAGTTTCTACTCTCCATTTAGCTTTCCCCCTTCTCTGTGGCCTGCTCCAGTTTCTGCAATTCAACCCCAGCCCTGTGAAACAGCAAGACACCCATCAGCCAAGTTCTCTGGAGGAGTACTCCAGAGTTCTGGCTCACCATTGGTGGGGCACAGCAGAATCATGATTTTGAGAGAAGCATCCAAACTAGAGATCATCCCAAAGAGGCTGGTAGAAGCGGTCACTGTTTACATTGGTGTTCAGGGAGGACATCAAGCACCTGAAAACCCTCTACTGCAAAACTGAGAATGGAAATGGCAAGTCTGAAAACTCCTTTTCTATGAGAAGTTCAACCAGGTGCTTGCCACTGCCTAGTATCCATAGGCCTGCACAACGTATTTCCTAACATAGATAGTCTGATGTGTAGATCAGAGGAAGGGGGAATGGGTACAGCACCAGAGGATACCACCATGGAGTAGGGGGGCAGAATCCAAGGAATAGATCCAGCAGCAAAATTAGCAGTGACAGATAAGGGCTCACACAATACACCTCAAACCAGTTCCTAGAGCAGCTCCAGTTAGTGAGGTGCTCCAGACACCAGGATATGCCCCAAAAATCCTAGCAGCAGATACCCGCATTTTACATTGTTACTACAATTACAGGTATGTGGGTATACAAGCACAGAGCCTGTGGAGCTGGCTAACATACACCCTTGAGTTCCTGAGCCAAGACACAGCTACTCAGTGGCAAGATTAGATTTAAAACTGAGGGATTTTGACATTCGTGCTTTCCAAGGCAGGCAGATTCCATCTCCTTTCCTTTCTTTTTTCAGTTTAAAGTCAAACTGAAGACAACCAAATGGAAACATTGCACAGAAATTTGTTTGAAACAGACAGATTGATTGATCTCATTTACAATTAACTTCAATACTACATGTAAATGTCATTACTGGGCCTGCCAATGAGAGCAAAGGGGGAAACTGTCCTGGGGCCAGTGATTCAAAGGGAACTGGGGCTACCGGCTGTTGCTACTGTGGCAGCGGCTAGAGCTCCTGGCCCTTTAAATTGCTGCCAAAGTCCTAGGTGGTGCTCTCCAAATAGCATTGGCAGGCCTGGGCCGGGCAGTGTTGAGGGCTGACTGCCCGTCTCAGGCAGGGGGCTGCTCCAGTTCCCACTGGTTAATAGTAACTGGTAAACCTCACCCATTAAAGTTAACTGGTTAACCATTCACATCCCTAAGCATTCACATCCTTAACACATATATGGTGGTCCTATTATTTGTGAAAGGTTGAATAAGATAAACTTACACAACAGCTACTTCCTTTCATGGGCAACATGCCAACATATTCTTGTTCCAGTCTGTGAGGGATAGCTGTGTTAGTCTGTAATTTAAAAACAGCAAGTAGTCCTGTGGCACCATAGGGTATGTCTACACTACAGAGGAAGATAGAAGCTGCTGTGGGTGATCTTCCAGAGTTCGAATTAGCAGTCTAGTTAAGACAATTAATTCAAAGCAGGAGGGGCCCTCTGGTTGATGCTGGTAACCCTGCTTTCACAAGGAGCACTCTTCCTTCGACTTACAGCAGTGTAGAGAGCACCTAAAGCCGAGTTAAGCTACTTCCACAATTTACATAGCTGAAGTTGCATATCTTAATTCAACTTTGTCCTGTATTGTAGAGACTACAAAAATATATAGTATATGAGTGACTCATCTGATGAAGGTGAGTTTTACCCACGAAAGCTCATGATGTTATATGTTTTTGTTAGTCTTTAAGGTGCCACACGACTACTCATTGTTCCAGTGTGATTTACTTTAAAAATCCCCTTCATAGACAGTTTTGTACAGTGCTATCAGCAAGCAATAACTAACTCTTTCAGCGATTTAGGTTTCAAATCATCTATCTCAGAGTGAATGAGTTTTCAAATGTATTTTACCAGATCTCAGTAGTGCACTCCGAACATAATCATGTTACTAGAAATGATACCCACGGGGTAGCAAAAAGATAAAAACAATGATTTTGTTGGGCATATGGTGTTTGTGCTAAAATAAATGTTCTGGGTTTTTCCAACACCTGCAGAATGGCTCAATGTTAAAGTATTGTTGCAAATTCTTTCTTTGTAGCTATTAAGCTCTTTTCTGATTTATGGGAGCTGGAGTTTGTGTTAAATCCTGACCCCACTCCTTTGGAGAAGGAGGATCCTGCTTCTCAGATTTCCCTTGTCCTTAAGGGAGGCAGATAAGGCAGATACTTCTTAGAAACCGATCAAAGCGAACAATACATCTGAATGGTGGTTGATTATTTGTGTGCCTGTTGCAGTATACCAAATTGGGTTAGTGTTCTGTGGAGATGTGCTTGCTGGTGCAAATGCACGCCTCCATCTACCTCTTAAACATACCAGCAAATGCTCATAATGAGAGTACCTTGCATGCATAGAGGTGATCAAACTTACTCCACTTAAAACTGTTGTTGATGAGATTTTAGTAAACATTTGTATAAACTTGCTCCATGTCAACTGAGAGAATGAAGAAATGTAGGCTGTTGCTGTGTTGTTAGTTTCTCATCCTGGTCTATGAAATTGCATATTTCAGTACCAGAGAATAAATAAGAACAAGGTTCCTTGAACTATGGCATATAGACATGAAGTGGTAAATTCCTCTGTCCCTATTGTGTGTGCATTTTAGTCTCTCTCTTTTCCCCCCTCTACCCCCCATTTCTTGGTAGCTGCCACAGTGACAGATACTGCAGTGAAAATGTTCTTGTGCAGTTGTCTTCCTGCTCGTGCTATTGAATTGTTCCTCCTACTATGTCAGATCAGGGAATTTCTCGCTAGCTGCCTTGGTGAATGCTAATTGGGGTCACTGCTCAAGGCTTTTCACCCCTAGCATCAAAGACACTCATCTAGCTTCTGGTAAAGAGGCTGGTTTTTATAAAAGACAGTGCTACAGAGCACAGCTGAAGTTCTGTGCATTCTGGGCATGCTGCAAAATTATTAGCGCACAAAGAGAAAGTAGAGGATCAGGTATATGAAGTCAGAGAGGAACTGACATAGAGGGAAATTCTAACCCAAATAACTCACCTGCTTTAGATTGTCTTGCACAAACCTTTCAAAGGAACCATCACAAATATATCTCTGAGTATTAATATAAAAAGGAAGCATTTGTTCACATGTTGTACTGTACTGCCTTTAAGTTTGTGGTTTTGCCTTTGGGTTTAAACCACATAAAGTTTACCCAAATACATAAATAAATAAATAAATAAATGCTGACCTTTTCAAGCTTTCCTAATCCTTGAGCCACAAAGCTGGTTATGTTTATTCTGTAGAGCTCTATATCTGTGATCCAGTAAATTAAATTTTAGCTCAGAAGTCAATGCCAGGATGCACCTACTCTGTGACGCCTGCAAAATACATCAGGTTTCTGAATTATGCTTTAGGTGCCAAGAATACAGTCCAGGGCTCTTTTTCTTTTGTAGCAGCTATAACTGCTAGCATTTTTCTGCAGACTGCTTTCTTAATGTTGTGATGGTCTCAGCTTTTGCAAGGGAAATTGAGAACTCTGAACTCGGATGCAAATATATTAATAAGAGGAAGAGATTGTGTGATTTTAATGAAATTACTTTGGAGTTTACACACGTTCCTTAGTAATGCTCTCAGGCCCCAGTCTTTACTCTAATATTGTCATTAGGCTTTATGTTTTATGATCAGAGTCTTGTCCCTGCAACATGTCCTCAAAGCCAGACTTTCTAGCTGCCACCTCCCTTCACACTGTGGTACAGCTGAATGGCAAAAGTGGTTGAAAACACAGACCAACGTTTTTGAACTTTGGTGCCCGACACAGGGTAGCTGATTCCCTTGAATAGACCAAGACCAACTGTCTTGGTTGAGAACTGGTGGGCCAATTAAAAGATGCAAGGCTACACCTAGACCATAAAGGCTTGTCAGAAGACAGGAAGAGGAGTGATGGAAGCTGGCTGTGCCTGGAAAGAGGAACTGTGAAGTGGAGCCTGAGTCTGGGGGTGTAACCCTGGAACAAGGGATCATGTTAGCAGGGAAGTACCCCTGTGCCTAGTGTCCCAGAAGGGGCGCAGAACTGGTTGTGAGAGCGCATCCTTTTTAACTGATTTCTGTCTGGGAAGCTGCAGAAGTCCCCTGGGAGGGGAGGCCATGAAACCTTTAGAGAAAAGGTGAGCTGAGGATAGAAACGAGGTGTGTGTGTGGGGGGGGGTGGGGAGACCTGGAGGATCACATGCTCTTCCCCCTCCCCCCCCCGATTTCTAATTTTCATGTGGCCCTGCTCCCTGAAGTGTTGGTGTAGTAGGGCAGAGCAGTAGTTTGTCTCTTTGTTTAGCTGCTGACTGCTAAACAATGTCTCATGAAATCAGTGACAATCGCTTTTGACAGTGACAACTAGCTGAGGAGAGAGACCACTGCTCAGGTGAATCATCGCGTACTAAACACTTTTCTGAAAAAACTTAAACGATATCAAGAATGTATCTGGGCAGTAATACATGGAAAATACTTTTTTAGCTGAATAGCTGTATTACGTTGCAAGACATTTGTTTATAACCCTATTTTCTGTGTTTTTGCTTACTTGTATCTGTAAAATAACATATCTTTTAGCCTGGAGTTTTCCATTTTGTCTGTCAGCGAAAGGGTCAATTTCTTTTTGCAAATCTAAATGGAAAATATAAAATATCGTTTTTGAACATATTGCCACACTTTTTTACACAGATCACTCAAAATGGCTGAATTTTGAAATTTGGCAAACATACAGTATTCATCTTGGAATATTTCCATGTTTCAAATCCGGGGAGTGAAATGGTTTGGATGATGGTGAAGAGGCTGAGTAATCACTTTTGAGCAATAGTCACTTGGCATCTGCTAAGATTTATTCTTGGAGTATAATTAAACCCTGCCCCCTTTGTAATGTGATAATGCACCACCATCCAGCACAGCAGACCAAGGGCTACTGCTGCTTGTGGAACAGTCAGCACAAGAGAGAGTGCTGTGTCTTTTTCAATGTAACATTTCCAAATAAAATAACAGCATGAGGAAGAGACCATGATCATGAAAAAATTGCACACTTTTTGGTCATTGTAATCTGGGCTGCATTTACCTCTGTGAAAGAGAAAAGCTACTTTTGGAAATTGGTGCCCGAGCACTGCCTGGACTTACGCTTGTTTTTTTCGTGTGTCTGAGATCATCAACATTTGATAATACCTGTTCCCTAGAATCTGCAGGATGTGATGATTTAACCATAGCAGCACTTCGAGCATCTACAAAAGGAAACTACAGCTCTTACAATCAATGTGTGCAATTAACATGCACCTTACTTCAAGAGCCCTTGCTTTTTGTGTGTGTCACGTTAGTAATATCGGTAGGAAAAAAAACTATGAAGATGGAAACCACCAGAATCTGGCAGCCCTGGGTGGGGTTATGATAAACAAAATATCTACGGGCCACACATAGAAACCAAATGGGCCACATGCAGCCCATGGGCCTCAATTTGTTCATCACTGCACCAATGGGTAGGGATTAATTGAATAGTGGAGTAATCTCATGAATTCTTATTGGTTACCCAACTATTCTATAGTCCCCAGGAGCAGGGCTGGGAGCCAGTGCACTCTGGTCCCACTCCTGAGGAGACCTCCGCCACTCCATGCTGTATGAGAGGCAGCAGTGTGGTGTGCAGGTGGGAGCTGGTCTGCGAGGGGAGGCAGTTTAAAAACCAGCTCCCCTCATGGACTGGCTGCCTGTTGCCCTGTGCTGCTGCCTCTGAAAAAGATAAAGAGGCAGCAGCACAGGGTGGTGTCCAGCGGGGGAGGAGTGTCTGAGCTTCTTGACATGGCACAAGCTGCAATTGAGCTGGGCTGCCTGCCCACCTAGCTCCTAATATACCTTAAATGCAGAGCCACAGCAGAGATAGGTCCCGGGCCCGTTGCAAGCCAGGACTGAGCCGGGCTGCTGGCCAGCCTGCTAAAAAAATTACTGGCAGGGGGCGGGGGAATGTGTGTAGTCTGTAGTATTAACCGATAAACTTTTGCTCATCAGTTAATTGACTGCTCTATTACATCCTTACCAACGGGAATACAAAAGTAGGAATCGGTAATCTCCAGGAAAGTGAAAGGACAATGATTTCTGTATGGCATCTAACACAACGGGGGCCGTTAGGCATTGCCATAGAATAAATATTTACCACTACCAAAACAAACAACTTTAGCAGTGTATTGTATAAGCTTCCTCATAGTGTATCATGTCAAATTCAGGATGTGACTGAGAGTCTTCCAAAACTAATCAAACCTTCAGATTGCTACCCCTTCCTGCTTTTCCATGTATGAACTAATGATATGGCCAAGAATGACCTTGAGTTGGTCACTGCAGATTATGTAATGCTGGGAAGAAGGATCAAGGAATTTGAAGCACAAGTGGTGTTCTCCATCCTCCCTGTTGAGGGAAAAGGTCCAGGTAGGGATCATCGAATTGTGGAAGTAAATGCATGGTTGAGCAGGTAGTGTCGGGCTTTGGTTTCTTCGACCATGGGACTCTGTTTTGGGCACAAGGATTGCTAGAAAGAGATGGGATCCACCTAACCAAGAGAGGAAATAGCATTTTTGCGGGTAGGCTTGCAAACCTAATGAGGAGGGCTTTAAACTAGATTTGTTGGGGGACAGTGACCAAAGCCCTGAAGTAAGTGGGGAAGTTGGACACTGAGAAGAAACACAAGGAGGAATGAGCAATAAAGGAGGACACCTGATTTGAATGAAGAAGGTAGGGCAGTCAACTGGTTATCTAAGGTGTTTGTACACAAATGCAAGAAGCTTGGGAAACATACAGGAAGAATTAGAAGCCCTGACCCACTCAAAGAACTATGATTTGATTGGAATAATGGAGACTTGGTGGGATGACTCGCATAACTGGAGCACTGTCATGGAAGGGTATAAATTGTTCAGGAAGAATAGGTAGGGGAGAAAAGGAGGAGAAGTTGCACTGTGTGTAAGAGAGCAGTACAGTTGTTCAGAGCTCCAGTATATAGAGGGAGAAAAGCCTGTTAAGAGACTATGGGTTAAGTTTAGAGGTAGAAGCAACAGGGGTGATGTTGTGGTTAGTGTCTGCTATAGACCATCGGATCAGGTGGCTGAGGTAGATGAAGGTTTCTTCGGACAACTAAAATAAGCTTCCAAAAACCCAAATTGTCATGGCCCCTGACTGAGAGAGAGAAAGGCACTCCCCATAGTCCCCTCCATGCCAGAGAGTAGCGGGCCCCGGCTTAGTAGATTTTGTGTGGGGGCCGTGAGCATCAGGGGCTGGATCCAGGCAAGCAAGGGGCCTCCGGGCCTTAGGTTTCCCACCTTAGGTTCCCTTTAAGTTTTATGCTGTTGGGAGAGGGAAAGTGATTGATTTATTAAATGTGGTCAAAATCCACAAATGGCCATGACATAATGGAATTCCACATTGCGGTTAGTAAGCTGTCCTTGCAGGCATGCAAAGGTATTTCCAAAGCATGTCATAAAATGTCAGCTTCTGATTAACTCGCATTAACTTTTTGCCGTTAATGCAAGGCAAGAGGTGGAGGCTGCAGTACTTCTTTTTCAAGGCTTCAGTAAATTAGCAAAGGACATTGACTTGGTAGTGTTCAATAAAATTGAAGGAGCAATCACTTTCACACACATAGAATGGGAAGCGACTGTCTAGGAAGGAGTACGGCAGAAAGGGACCTAGAGGTTATAATGGACCACAAGCTGAATATGAATCAGCAGCGTGATGGATGGTCTAGACAGTATTTGGTCCTGCCATGAGGGCAGGGGCCTGGACTATGACCTCTCGAGGTCTCTTCCAGTCCTAGTATTCTATGATTCTATGAAAATTACTTTTGTTATTGTTAAACCCTCCATTCAAGTCAGTCTCACTTATAATGTATGTTTTATGGGTGAGAGGATAAACTTTGGTCTATCGCCTTTTTTGAGCTGTCTAAAACAATGCTCCAACTACATAGAGCACAAGAGAAGTTTAATGGGATCAAAGAACAACTCAAGGAAACATCCTCAGTGAACATGCTCTGCTAACCCATTGCATTGGGACTGTGTATTCAAGCATACTGTCAGTGAAAAATAAAAGTACCAGTCCATAGAGTCTGTAATAACTAAAATGCTGCAAAAATAATATGTGCTAATGTTACATTACAAACACTGATATTGATGATATAAGAGGAATTGAAGAAGAGCAGTGAAAATAACCTTCCAGATCATTTTCTACACTGGTGGGGATTACTACTGTGACAGTTTACTTAATTGGCTGGAAATGTAACAGAAAGATTAAAAATGAAAGTAGCCAAAGTATAGTGCACATAAATGTGCTGCTTTTGAGCAGATAAAAGAAAGAATTAGGTGGTTTAATAGGGTGTCTAGATGTCCTGCTCTTAAAGGGACATTCCTGTATTGAGCCCTCCTGTAATTCCCAAATTTTTCTTCAAAATGGGTAAATGTTCCTGTATCTTGTGTCCTCTCTCCTCCATCCCTATCAGTACTGGCGGGTACTGTTGCCTGCCTACTAGTGTTGACGTTGACTGGAGGTGTCCTGTGGCTGAGTATGGGGGTTGGTGTTTAAGGATACATTGGGCAAAGTTGCAGCATGCAGGGCTGGCCGCTTCCCCTGCTGGTCTACCAGTATAGTCCCTACTTTGTGCCAGCTGTCTGGAGCAGGGCCCCATACCTCCATCCCATTTCCAGTGACTGGTGAATGCGAGCAGATGCCATGCAGTGGCTGGTTATGTTTTGCTTCTGCTGCCCACCAGTTGGCCCTTTATATGCCCTCCTCTGCTGTCCTGTACCTGCTTTGTCCCTTCACCCCCACAGCGTGCTGCTCCTCCATAACTCCCTCCAGCGGGATGTGTCCCACTCCTATTGATGTGCAGAGAATTAGCCCTTAGAGCATTGAGCTCACCAAAAACCTGGCTGGAAGACACCTTCCATCTTCCACTACCTGTGGATGGGCTGGCGCTCCAGGAAATCCCAAAACTCTCAGGTCTGGGACACTGACCAGAAGGAACTGAGCCCTGCATGTGCCAAAGCCTGCAGACTGCTGGCATGGGGAAGCCTTTCCACCCCTCTGATAAACTTTGGAGTGGGGATCAAAGGGAGGGCTGAGAACATACTTCCGGCCTATTTGGGCCCCAATGCTGCAGGTACCACAGCAGGCCCCGGGTGGGGGCTTAGCACCTTTTTCACCCCCGCCCTGGGTCATGCCTCAGGGAACACAAGGCTGTTCCACCTAATAGGCACCCTCGCCTACTGAACCACCTCTCTTGCTAGGTTCACTGAAGCTGCTGCAAACAGGTTCCATGGCATTAGTGCACAATGGATCCTTAGGGCTTAACTCTTTTCTGCCCACGTTGTAGCCAGGGGACAGGAGGTGGCTGGGTTATGTCAGTGGCTAACAGCAGCCTGGAGATGTTAGCTGCCCTTCACCACTGCACAATTAGGAAGCAACAAGCTGCTTCCAGCCACAGGGGAGTAGGGGGAGGAAGAAGAAAGAGAAGAGTCATGCAAAGACACAAGCCAGATCATCCTTCCCCTCCCTGCATGGCTGTAAGCTGCTCCCATCCCTTCCCTCCTGTATAGTGCCAAAAGGCTGCTGGCCACATTCTGGTGAGACTCCTGGCAGATATGGGGTGTGTGTACTGTGATCTTATATGCTCCCACCCCATAATTTATCTCAGGAACACAGAGTACCACATTACCCGGAAGGGGGGGGTGTCATCTTAGGGATGCGAAAGGCTAACTGTTAACCTGTGGGTGCTGGAGAAGCTGCTGCTTGCCATGGGCAGGGAGCTGCTGCAACTCCACAGGGAGTCCACCATGGACAGACTGTTCCAGTCATTTGGAGCAGTCTGGGGAGCCCGGGCGCGCTGCAGGCAGTCTCTGTTCCTAGGTAGCCCAGGTGCTCCACAGGCAAAGGCTCCTCTAGCGAGGCTGAGGCAGTGTCTGCCTATGGCGAGTGTGGGGGGGCACTCCTGCCCAGCCTCAGCAGGCGGGGGAGTGCTTCAGCCTGGTCTTGGCAGCCCCTCCCCTACCCACAGCCCCTTAATCAGTGAACTGATTAAACATTGTTTAACTGGTTAACCAATTAATAGGGATTTTACATCTCAAATTCATTCTGGAGGACCTGGTAAGGCATTCATGGCCAGGTCAGGTCAGTAGGTTTCCTCCACCATCACCCTGTCCCTATGCCTCTCACAAAGAAGGGAAGAGTTTGTGTCACCTACCCCATACAAATCCTAAAACCTTAAAACATAAAGTAAATAAACTACTCCAACTACACTATTTCTTTTTATCAGGGGCAAGGGCAACTTGATATTATTTGGAACATTTGTGCCACATATTTCTGATTGCTGTTGAACTTACTTGAATATGAGTAATTTTCAACAGATTTGTTAGCAGTTGTAACAACAGCTTCATTACTTTGTCAAAAATGTACTGCAGACCACTTGTACTTACACTATGATTATTAAATTACACTTGTCAAGAAAGTGATTAAAGTGAAGTTTGATTTAGTTGCCAAGCATTTTTGTTTGTTCCCTTGCTGATTTGCTCTGTTTGTTAATTTCCAGACATTTGTGAGGTTCTGCTCTGTGGCTGAGGGTGAGAGAGTTAAGTTCACATGTAACCTTAAGCATGAGTAGTCAGTCTCATTTATGTCACTGAGAGCATTCATATGCTTAAAATTGCACATGAGATTAAGTATCTCGTTGACTTGGATCTTTGATGATTTCATTTTGCCTTCCAAGCAGTCTCATTTGCTGGAGTCTGGAGATTAAATTGAATAGAGCGGTTACGTCTCTAGGGGCATGTCTAAACTACATCCCTCTTTTGAAAGAAAGATGTAAATTATTTTTTGAGTACAGGATCTTTCGAAAAGGGGAGGGGGAATTCTGAAAGAACCGCGTCTAGACAGCGGTTTCACTTTCAAAATGCACTTTTTCGAAAGAACACTGACACAATTATGCAAATAAAGCACGGGATATTTAAATCCCTGCTTCATTTGCACTTTCGATCTGCCTAATTTACATCCCTCTTCCGAAAGAGGGATATAGTTTAGACATAGTTTAGACACTTTGAAAACTTCAAGCTGAGTGCTGCAAGATTTGCTTTGGCCTAATTTTAAAAGCAGGCAATGAGGAGATAATGTTGCTAGTGTATAGGTATTCAAGACCCTATCTGACTCCTGCATAGCTCTTCAGTTCAGCCCTTCAAACAGTTCAGCCTTTTTTTTAAGACTTATCTCCTCTTGATTCTTGATGTGAATTTAGGTAGCTAGTGTCTTTTAGCTCCAAATCATTCTAAAAATGGAGATTTGGCCACTGGCTTTGTTTATGTCTGAGGAAATTAACCATATAGCTGGTGCTTGATTAAAACTATGTAAACACCTCAAATTTGTTGGAAAACAGGTTTCTAATAATGTACTGAAGTTGATTGCACAGAATTCAAATAATTCACTTTAGTTATTTTCTGTTCAGAGTGGACAATTGGGGTAGGAAAATAGTAAAAACAGTTTTTGTTTGGCATATGGTATTTGTGCTAAAAAAAAGAGGTCTGGGGTTTTCCAACACGTGCAGAATGGCTCAGTGTCAAAATATTATTGCAAATTCTTTCTTTGTAGCTTTTAACCTCTTTTCTGACTTATAGGAGCTGGAGTCTTTATCATGCCTCAGTGCTAGTTTCTGACCCCACACATTTGGAAAATAGGTTCTTCTTTGAGCAGTGTCCCTGTGGGTGCTCCACTGTTGGTGTCAGGTCGTTCTGGTGCCGCAGATCTGAGTTTCCATGAGCAGAAGTCAGCCAGACCTCATGCCATTCGTGTCTTTTGATCTCTCGCACGGTCCGGCTCCCCCCCCGTTCCTTCTTCACTGCCCCAAATCGCAGACGGAGTGAGACTTCTCTCTTCAATGACTCTAGTCAGAGAAGACATTTGGTTTTTAGTATTAGTTTTTTTGTTCATAGTTCAGTCAGTTTTTCGATTGTCATAGGTATAGTTCTAGTTAGTTCATTCTTCAAAAAAAACCCAGTTTTTTCTGTGTTAAATGTTTTCATTAAAAAAAAAAAGAAGAAAAAGGAAGGAAAACACAAGGAAAGAAAGCCAGAGAGTGTTTATCCTAGGGTTGCCACATGTTTGGTATTGGCCTGGCTTCTGTTCAGTAAAAAAAACCCAGAAAATACTGGACATTCTTCCCTGCTGTGTCTGGCTGGGGCAGAGGGAGTGTGGGCATGTGTGGAGATTTAAAGGGTCTGTGACTCTCGGTTTTTGTGTGTGTGTGGTTTTTTTTTTTTTTTTTTTCCTCAACAACTTTGGTTCCTGCTTTTTTTTGGTCCTCGGTGTGTGGTGGTTTTTTTTTTTTCTCAGCTCAGCCAATGTTTTTCCCCCTGCGGTGTTCGGTATTTTTTGTAAAACTCTCTCAACCCTGGTTTATCCTTTTAACAACACCAGGCGATAGAGCTCTTTATCATGCTGGGATTTAAGAAGTGTGCCACATTTCGGGAGCTCATGCCGGTCTCTGATGCCCACTCAGTGTGTAAAATGTTTGGGCGAATCGCATGTGCCTCAAAAGTACACTCATTGTGCAAAACTCACAGTGAGGGCCCGGCGGGATAAAGAGATTAGGCTCTGGATGTTTTTATTCGACAAAGCCCTGCAGCCCTCAGAATTAGAGTCTCAGATGCCAAGAAAAGAAAAACAGAGAGCTTCTTCTACGGTGGCTCCCACCTATAAAAGGGCTTCATCAGCCCGGCTTCCATGAGTAGAATAAGTGTTGGAAAGAAACTGGGAACATCCTGTGCCACGAAACGGCCTCAGAACTGAAAATTTGGCATGGACCATCCATCTATGGTACCTACAGCTGTGACACTGGCAAGACATTTGGCTCCGCCAACCCTGGCACTGTGAGCTGCAGTACCACGATCAACGGCACCCACAACACCAGTGCCACGTGTAGCAACCCTACCAGCACTGGCCCAAATGGTGCATGCAAACGGTGCAGACACCGTCACCGACGCACTCGGCACTGACACTGAGACATGACTCAGAACACCTGGCACTGGATGAGGTTGTTAGCCCCCCGGCACCAAAGAAAGCAACTCACAAATAGACATTACAGACCGGTTTCCAATCTCTCTCCTGTGCCACAACAACCGTATTGGAGATACAGTTCCTTGTTGCCTCTCCCATCGTCAATGGGCTGTCTCAGATCACTACACTGTCCAACACTCTCTCCTCTGCACACCGCTATGAATGCCAGATGAGTGTATGCTTATCACAATACTACTCTCCCGATAGATGGGAATACCGACAACACAGGCATTTGCATCGTTATGGCTATTCCTTTCATTGGTACCATCATCGATGACAGGGATATTACCCATCCTGCTGCCTGAAACATCTGCCTACACACGGATATTCACCCTCTCCACATCGCCCGGACTGGAACCTATAACGTTCGCTTCAAACCTCCAACCAATACACAAGCACTCTGAACCAGAGAAGGGACAGAGATCTGAGACAGAGGAACAGCAGCCAGACATCTCGCCAACAGATGAGTCTTCCTCATCTCCTGGTGAGGCAGTTATTCCTGGTGATCAATCATCACCTGACGACCTGAAACAGTTTCAGGAACTTTTTAAGAGAGTGGCTGCCAGCCAAGAGATACAGCTGACCGAGGTCCAAGAGAAACACCGGTTCCTCAAAAATCTCCAGCCGCCACAACATGCAAAAATAGCCATTTCTATAGATGAGGCTATTTTGGAGGCTGCCTACGAGATCTGGCAGACTCCCTCATCAATACCTTCAACTAATAAGCAGGCGGATAAAAAGTACTTTGTTCCACCCAAAGGTGCAGAATTTCTCTTTTCCCACCCGCAATCTGATTCCATAGTGCTGGATTCTGCTCAGCAGAGGTCTAAACTTCCGCAATATAAGAATAATTTGGTGGATAAGGAGAGTAAGCACCTAGACATCACCTACTCATCATCAACCCTGCTCCTTTGAATAGCTAATTATGTGGCGTTACTTTGCAACCATAACTTCAACAACTATACTAAACTTACCTCCCTTATTGAGCATTTACCAGACTCAAAAAGACCTATACTGAAATCGATCGTGCAAGAAGGGTATGCCTCATCAAGAACCTCTCTCCAGATAGCCCTGGATATAGCCAACACAGCAGCCCGGGCTATGGCGACATCCATGGTCATGAGAAGGGTTTCTTAGCTTCAGACTGCTGCAGTTCCTCGCGAAAGTGGAAGACCTCCCTTTTGATAAAGAAAAATTATTTTCCAGGAAGACAGATGAGATCTTACATTCCAGTAAGGACTCGAGAACTACCCTTTATACCTTGGGTATGTACACCCCACCATACCGACATAGACAATATGTACTATACCAATGGCTCCGAGACTTTTCACACCTGAGATATCAACAACGGGGCTTTGACCAATCCAGACAGAGGCAACAACCACAGAAGAGATGGCCTCAGAACAGCCGTAACCCAAACCAGCAGACAAGCAAACAGCAGGTTTGACTTCCATGTCGAGAGTTTGCAGGACCTCCCCTTGCTAAGTCACCATGATCAATCTACCCCAACATCATTGGCTGAGACCATTTTACTATCACTGGGCCGCCATTACATCAGATCATTGGGTCCGAGAGATCATGTCATCAGGCTATACCATACTGTTTGTAGCACTACCCT
This sequence comes from Apalone spinifera, assembly GCA_030068395.1. Classification (NCBI taxonomy): domain Eukaryota; kingdom Metazoa; phylum Chordata; order Testudines; family Trionychidae; genus Apalone; species Apalone spinifera. The sequence continues at coordinate 28,137,306 of JANRFK010001605.1, read as the reverse complement.
TTACCTCCTCACCATCCTCATCCCTCTTCAGGGACCCTTCTCATGAGGATGTACTCAAAATGGAGGTCCACCGTCTCTTGGACATCGGAGCAGTAGAGTTCAAGGGCAGGGGCTTCCATTCCCACTACTTTCTCACAACGAAAAAGACAGGTGGCTGGAGAACTATTCTAGACCTTCGCCGATTGAACCTATACCTTCAGAAACAACGATTCAAGATGGTGACCTTAGCGTCCATTATCCCAGCATTAGAACAGATGGACTGATTCGTAGCCCTCGACCTGCAAGACGCCTACTTTCATATTACTATACACTCGGCGCACAGACGACTTCTACGCTTTGTGGTCAGATTGGACCACTATCCGTATCATGTTCTACCCTTCGGCCTATCATCCGCGCCCAGGGTATTTTTGAAGACACTTGCTGTTGTCGCAGTATACCTGCGTCAGCAGCGGATTATGATTTTTCCCTACCTAGACGACTGTCTAATAAAAGGACCAACAGATATGGACACTCTCCATATGATATCCCTAACCAAGCAGACATTTGACCTCTTAGGCCTCATTCTCAGCAAACAGAAATCAACGCTTCTAACTGCACAAACCCTAGAGTTCATTGGAACCCATCTATAATCCACCACGGCAAGAGCGTATCTACCATTGCAACGATTTTGAGCAATTCAAGACCTTATATTGACGTTCACAAACTGCCCCAGAACATCAATACTTACCTGTCTTCAACTCATGGTTCATATGGCAGCTACATATGGTTGCTCATGCGAGGCTCCACTTTTGCTGCCTTCAACTCTGTTTTGTTTCTGTTTACACCCATCAGAGGTGAGATGTACACAGGCATCTCTTGCATCTCTGAAGGGTGGACCGAGCCAAACAAGTTATTTTTAGGAGTTCCATTCTATCACACAGATTACTTCTGATACCTCCCTCATGGGATGGGGAGCTCATATGGGAGACATGTCCGTCCAAAGTCTATGGACGACCAGGGAATCTGCCTTGCACATCAACATACTGGAACTGAGGGTACTTACTGACAATGTCTCCACTATATAAATTGACAGGAGGGCACCTGCTCTCGTTCCCTGTGTGCTGAGGTGCTTTGACTATGGAATTGGTGAATCTGCAGTGCGGTTACCTTGACAGCTTCCTACTTAACAGGGATCAACAATGTGCTCACAGACTTGCTCAGCAGACATTTTGCCTCGGACCATGAATGGGAGCTTCATCAACACCTCCTCCAGCCTATTTTCCATCACTGGGGTCATCCACAGATAGACCTCTTTGCCTCCTACGAGAATACGAAATGCCAGCAATATTGTTCCAGGGCCGGCATATATCGTGGATCTCTAGGGGATGCCTTTCTCTCCATTGGAGAGACCTCCTCTTGTACGCCTTTCCTCCTACTCAACTCATTCCAAGAGTTCTCAAGAAAATCAACAGAGAAGATGCAACAGTGATTCTCATAGCCCCATTCTGGGCATGACAAACATGGTTCCCCTATCTGTATCAGATGTCTCCTCAACAACCTTATCACCTCCCCATGTATCCCGATCTCCTAACCCAGAACAACGGGACTCTAATTCATCTTCAACCCCATACGCTACACTTGACAGCCTGGCTCATTGTTGGTTCCAAGAAGGCGAACTCCACTGTTTGGACAAAGTGAGAGATGTCTTATTGCATAGTAGGAAACAATCCACTTACCTTCAAAAGTGGTGCAGATTCCTATCATGGTGTGCTACTGAAAAACTGGATCCATGTACGGTGCCTTTAAATGTCATTTTAGACTATATCCTGCAACAGAAAGAAACAGGATTAGCTCTACCATCTTTGAAAGTACATTTAGCAGTGATCACTGTGTTCCATAGTTCACTTGATGGTTCTTTGGTGTTTGCACACCCTATTCCCAGGAGGGTTCCTCAAAGGCCTCTCCAATCTATACCCTCCATGTAGACTACCACCACCTGCGTGGAACTTGGAGATGGTTCTTGACACTCTAACCTGTGCTTCCTTCAAGCCAATAGCAACCTCTCCACTCTCAGTTATGATACTCAAAAGCTACATTTCTGCTGGCCATCACCTCTGGCTGCAGAGTTGGAGAAATAGCAGCCTTAATGGCAGTGCAACCATATACCATCTTCATTAAGGACTAAGTCACAATGCGCTCACACCCATCTTTCATTCCAAAGGCTTGCTCAGACTTCCATATAAATGAGCCAATTGTACTTCCATCTTTCTACCCCTGACTACACGTGAGTGGTTGTGAGGCCCTGCTTCACTCACTAGATGTGCATAGATCACTTGCCTTCTGTTTAGATAGAACTTGAACCTTTCACAAAACAGACTGCCTTCTAATTTCAGTAGTGGAACGCTGCAGAGAAAATTCCTTCTAATCACAACAGATCTCAAACCTTATTGTTACTTGCATTAAAAAGTGGTATGCTATACAAAATAAACCACTGCTAGAGACACTTAGAGCTCATTCCACGAGAGCCATAGCAACCTTGACAGTCTTCTTCATGGACTTCTTCTTAAGGATATTTGTCGAGTGGCCACATGGTCCACCAATGATACCTTCATGAAACATTATGCAATTTCTCACAACTTATCTACTGACACTGTGATAGCATCTGCCGTGCTCTCGACTAAATAAGCAGTGACTCCATTACCTGCCTTCCTTATACTCGGGTACTGCTACATGGTCACTAACAGTGGAGCACCCCTGGGGACACACATCTTGAAGAACTGTCATTATTGCAACAAGCTGAGTAACTTCGTCATCCTTCTCAGATTTCCCTGAGGCAGCTATTTCTTAGAAACATAGCAAAGCAAGCAGGACACCTGAGTTGTGTTGCAGTATAGATTGAACATCCAAAATCTGGGACGCTCTGGTCTGGCAACATCCAGATTTTGCTGGATCAGAGAGCCCCGGCATCTGGGTATGCGAACTGGCTGGGAGCCCTGGCCAGCAGTACCGGCAAGCCCCATTCCCAGGGACCCCTAGCCAGGCAGGGCAGCAGCAGGACCAGTCAGCTCCCTCCCCGGGGAGGCCTGGCTGGGCAGGGAAGCTAGTGGCAAATTGTGGCAGCCAGGAAGCTCTGTTCCTGGGGATTCCCGGCAAGGCAGCCAGCGGCAAAAATGGGGCAGCGGCAAGCCCTGTCCCTGGAGATTCCTGGCAGTGTATGGCGGAAGCGGGACAGCCAGTGGGGCAACCCCAGGGATTCCCACTTGGGCAGGGGAGGATCAGGGCTGTGGTGGCTAGGGAGCTCTGTCCTGGAGGAGCCCTAGTGGGCCAGAGCCCAAGTCCAAGCCCTGCAGGCTGGAGCTTAGTGGTAGTGCAGCGGAGCCAGCCACAGGGAGGAGGCAGGGGACTTACCCTGATCCAGCAAATTCCCTCATTTGAGATGGGTCAGTTCCCAAGGATGCTGGACAACGGAGGTCCAACCTGTATAGCAAATTGGGTTCATGCCCTGTGAAAAGGTGCTTGCTGGTGCAAATGGACACATCCATCTGTCTGCATCTTGAAATCTCCAACAAATGAAGACAACGAGAATATCTTATGAGCTTAGAGGTGAGCAAGCTTAGTCCACTGAATTTTTTAAAAATGATGTAAGATTTTAGTAAACATTTGTATAAACTTTGTCCATGTGATTGAGACAACAAAGAAATGCAGGCTGTTGCAGTATTGTTAGTTTCTTATCCTGTTCTATGAAATTGCATATTACAGCATCAGAGAATAAATAATAACATGGTTCCTTGAACTATCGCATATGGACATGCAGTAGTAATGCATTTCCCATTATGTGTGCATTTTACTCTTCTCCTCCCAACCCCCCCCAGTTCTTTGTAGCTGCCACGGTGACACACACTGCAGTGACAATGTTCTTGTGCAGCTACCTTTTAGCTCATGCTGTTGAATCTGTTCCTCCTTCTACTACATCACATCATGGCATGTCTCACTAGCTGCCTTAGTGAATGTGAACTGGGGTCACTGCTGAAAGCTTTTCACCTGTAGCATCAACGCTTCTGGTAAAGAGACTGATTTTTATAAAGACAGTGCTAAAGTGCTGTGCTTACTGGGCCTGCTGGAAATTTATTTAGGCACAAAGAGAAAATCGAGGATCAGGTATATGAAGTCAGAGTGCAACTGACTTTCCCTCAAACCCAAATAGCTTGCCTGCATTTAGATTGTCTTGCACAAACCTTTCAAAGGAACCATCACAAATATGTGTGTGAGTATTAATACAAAAAGGAAGCATTTGTTCACATGAATGGCTGCACTGTACTGCCTTTAAGATCATGGCTTTGCCTCTGGGTTTAAAACACTTAAAGTTACTTTACCCAAATAAATAAATAAATCACGACCTTTTCAATCTTTCCTAATCCATGAGTCACAAAGCTGGTTATGTTTATTCTGTAGAGCTCTATATCCGTGATCCAGTTAATTAAATCTTAGCTCAGAAGTCAATGCCAGGACACATCTACTTTGTGATGCCTGCAAAATATACCAGGTTTCTGAGGGTATGTCTACACTACAGAGTTTTGTCGGAAAACTGGCCATTTTTCTGACAAAACTTCAGGAACGACTACACTGCAATTGCGTTCTTCTGCAAGAAAATTGAAAGAACAGATGGGGTTTTCCAGCATTGGTAATCCTCTTTCTACGAGGAAGAAGCCTTTTTGCAAAAGAGCTCTTTCACAAAAAGGCATGTGTGGCTGGGGAAGAGGGAGCACTTTCAGAAAAAGAGGAAAGAGAAAAAAGCACAGGTGCCCTGGTGGCCACTCCATCCATAGCAATCAGAGCTTACATGCGAGAGAGCGTCCATTCAGTCTGGATGCTTTCTTTTGAAAAAGCAGATCGCTTTTTCGATGTACTTTTACAGTGTGGATGCTCTCTCTCGGAAAAAGTTTTTTCAGAAGATCTCTTCTGAAAAAAGCTTCTTCTGAAAGAAGCCTGTTGTTTAGATGTAGCCTGAATGATGCCAAGATTATATTCCAGAGTTCTTTTCTCCTGTAGCAACTACAGCTGCTAGCATTTTGTTGCAGACCACTTTCTTAATGTTGTGATGGTCTCAGCTTTTGCAAGGGAAATTGAGAACTCTGAATTCAGATGCAAATATATAAATAAGAGGAAGTGACTGTGTAGGTTATTTTTTTAACTAAATTATGGTACAGCTGAATGGCAAAATTGGTTGAAAACACAGAGCAACATTTTCGTACTTTTGGTGCCTGTCACAGGGTAGCTGATTCTCATGAGTAGACCAAGACCAACTCCCTTAGTTGAGAACTGGTGGGTCAATTAAAAGATGCAGGGCTATACCTAGGCCATAAAGGCTGGTCAAAAGACAGGAAGAAGAGTGATGGGAGCTGACTGTGCCTGGAAAGAGGAACTGTGAAGTGGAGCCTGAGTCTGGGAGTGTGACCCTGGAACAAGGGATCATGTTAGCAGGGAAGTACCCCTGTGCCTAGTGTCCCAGAAGGGGCGCAGAACTGGTTGTGAGAGAGCATCCTTTTTAACTGATTTCTGTCTGGGAAGCTGCAGAAGTCCCCTGGGAGGGGAGGCCATGAAACCTTTAGAGAAAAGGTGAGCTGAGGATGGAAGCGAGGTGGGGGGGGGAGGGTAGGGGGAAGAGACATGAAGGATCACATGCTCTTCCCCCTTTTGTTTTCTAATTTTTATGTGGCCCTGCTCCCTGAAGTGTTGGTGTAGGAGGGCAGAGCAGTGGTTTGTCTCTTTTGCTCGTGTGTCGCTGATTGCTCGTGAAGTCAGTGGCAATCACTTTTGACAGTGACAACTAGCTGAGGAGAGAGACCACTGCTCAGGTGAATCGTCGCATACTAAACACTTTTTTCTGAAAAAACTTAAACGATATCAAGAATGTATCTGTGCACTAACACGTGGAAAATACCTTTTTAGCTGAATAGCTGTATTATGTTGCAAGACATTTGTTTATAACCCTGTTTTCTGTGTTTTTGCTTACTTGTATCTGTAAAATAACATATCTTTTAGCCTGGAGTTTTCCATTTTGTCGGTCAGACAAAGTGTCCCCCCCATAATGTAAAAAACATATTGCCACACTTTTTTACACAGATCACTCAAAATGGCTGAACTTTGACAAACATACAGTATTCATCTTGGAATATTTCCATGTTTCAAATCCAGGGAGTGAAATGGTTTGGATGATGGTGAAGAGGCTGAGTAATCACTTCTGAGCAATACTCACTTGGCATCTAAGATTTATTCTTGGAGAATAATTAAACCCTCCCCCTTTGTAACATAATGCACCGCCATCCAACATAGCAGGCCATGGGCTATCGCTGCTAGTGGAACAGTCTGCACAAGGGAGAGAGTGCTGTGTGTTTTTCAATGAAACATTTCCAAATAAAATAACAGCATGAGGAAGAGACCATGATCATGAACATAAGAACGGCCGTACTAGGTCATAACAAAGGTCCATCTAGCTCAGTAGCCTGTATGCTGACAGTAGCCATCACCAGGTGCCCCGGAGAGGGTGGACCAAAGATAATGATCAGGCTCCTCCCATCCTTCTCCAGCCTCTGACAAACAGAGGCCAGGGACACCATTTCT
>JANRFK010001605.1:28113107-28130606 GCA_030068395.1 Apalone spinifera | reverse complement strand
CCTGGATTTCAGTCTCTTTCCTAGCAACCTAAATTTGGCCTCCAGGACATCTTTGCTATGTCATTGGTATCTACATGTACCACGACTACCAGCTCCTCCCTAGCACTACACATAAGTCTATCTAGATGCCTCGAGAGATCCACAACCTTCGCACCAGGCAGGGAAGTGACCATACTGTTCTCCCGGTCATCACAAACCCAACTATCTATGTTTCTAACGATCGAATCACCCACTACTAATACCTGCCTCTTCCTAACAAGTGGCATTCCCTCCCCCTCAGAGATATCCTCAGTGCGAGAGGATACCACAACATCCTTGGGAAGGAGGGTTCCAACTAACCATCCCATACAGGATGGTTTCCCTCTGTTCCCATTGAATGCTCTGTTCCCTTGAGACTTTCATCCTCCTTAAGAGCACTGGGGCTCTCAGACTGGAGGTGGGACAATACTACAGTGTCCTGTAAAGTCTCATCAGGATATCTCTCTACCTCCCTTAGCTCCTGCAGTTCAGCCACCCTGGCCTACAAAGCCTGAATTCGATCTCTGAGGGTCAGGAACTCCTTGCAACAGGTGCACACATATGCCAACCGCCCACAGGGCAGGTAATCATACATGTTACAGTTGACTCAATAAACAGAATAGCTCCCACTCTGCTGCTGGGCTTCTGTCTCCATTTTTCTTATCAATAAGTTTAAATATAAACTGGGCTTCTTATTAAATGTTTAGAATATAGATTATAAAAGTTATGTTTTAAGACGGTCAGAAGTCACTAGCGCCCTCTAACCTCCCTCTCCAAACTCCCTGTTAGCTGCTCCTGTTCGCAAGCTCCCTGGTCGCTGACTCACAGGCTTATGAAGCTCTGCTAGCCCCTCTCCTTGACTGAGGCTCAGCCAATTAACAGCGACCAGGGAGCTTGCGAACAGGAGCAGCCAACAGGGAGTTTAGAGAGGGAGTTCTGCAGGAGCTTCTAAAAGGTTTGAAGTCTAGAAGCCTCTGTTAAAACTGCAAAATTTTTGGTCACTGTAATTTGTGCTGCCTCTGTGAAGTTTTTCATCATGAACTGAGAAAATTGGAAAGTCTTCTGATTAAAACCTTTTGTTGGTCCATTGACAACATGGCTCATTGTAGCTTAGTTTGTTGTGATTGTAAATCTGTTTGGTTCTGACAAGATTCAGAAATGTCCAGTACATCTTACTTACACTTTCTTTTCACTTCTCCTCTGCCATCTCTCTTTCTCCTACACTATTCAGAACAATAAATGGGGACTGAGAAGGGAAATAAAACAGTGAAATAAAACAGTGCAAATATTTTCAATCTTTGCATTTTGTTGGGGGTATTTGAATGAGTTGTCAACCCTGACTTCCATCTGTAATCTTCATACCAACAAAGAGAAAAGCTGCTTTTGAAAATTGGTGCCTCTGGTATGATGACAATAGTGGGAACGCAGGAAATCTGAAGTTCAGATAATGTCCCTGAATAGTCTGTTAATTGACTAGGAACAGCTTTTAAGGGTAAGTTTTATTATACTGTTGGGGGAGGGAAAGTGGCTGATTTATTAAATGTGGTCAAAATCCACAAATGGCCCTGACATAATGGATTTCTACATTGCAATTAGTAAGCTGTCTTTGCAGGCATGCAAAGGTATTTCCAAAGCATATCATAAAACTTCAGTTTCTGATTAACTCTCATTAACTTTTTGCTATTAAAGGGCAGCAGCAAGGAAAGAGATGGAGGCTGCAGTATTTTTTGTTCAAGGCTTCAGTAAGTTAGCAAAGGACATTGACTTTGCAGTATTCGATAAAATTACTTTATTGTTAAACCCTGCGTTCAAGTCAGTCTCTCATATAATGCGTGTTTTATGGGTGAGGATAAACTCTGGACTGTCACCTTTTTTTGAGCTGTCTAAAACAATGCTCCAACTACATAGCTGAGCACAAGAGAAGTTAAATGGGATCCAAGAACAACTAAAGGAAACATCCCTAAGGCGTGTGTTTTGCTGACCCATTTTGAGTCAGTAATAATAACTAACATGGTTTATTTATTCCACTGTCCAAATAGACCAGATTCATCCTGGTGTAACTTCTCTGAAGCTACATGGAGTCATGATGACAGTGAATTAGCTCAATGTGTTAGGTCCTGTCTGCACAGTGAGATATGGTTGAATGTGTTAAGGTTAACTTTTTAGCGACTGATTTTATAAAGTTGAAGTTGCATGCAGGCCCTCTCAGGGTATGTCTACATTATAGAGTTTTATCGGAAAAATGGCTGGTTTTTTTTTTTTGACAAAACTTGAGGAACATCCACACTGCAATCATGTTCTTTCAAAAATAAATCGAAAGAACAGAGTGGTTTTTCTGACATTGATAATCCTCATTCTATGAGGAAGAAGCCTTTTTCTGAAAGTGCTCTTTTAGAAAAAGGCGTGTATGGACGGGGAGGAGGGTTTTTTTTCTGAAATAAGAGGCCTCCAGCAAATAGCACAGATGCCCTGGTGGCCACTCCATAGAAAGTAATCAGAACACTATAGTTCCTGTCTCCTGGCCCTTCTTAAAGCGGCAGGCACCCTGGACAAGCCTTGTGACAGGAAGCCGGCTTCAGAGCAGCACCTCTTCCTGCCACAGGGCTTGCCAGCCATGGCCGAGCCTGAAGCCCCCTGCGGCCACCCTGGCCCTCATAGGGAGCAACCCCAGAGGTCTCAGGACCCACCCAGGGGGAGCAAGAGGTGCACACCATTCTCATCCAGGCCGGAGATCCGGTCCCTCCTCGAACTGGGGGGTGAGGAGGAGCCCTTGCAGGATCTGTGGTCCAAGCACCGAAATGCGGACATTTATGGCCGGATGGCCGACTCCCTGGCGGAGAGTGGACACCAACCTCGGACCTTGGTACAGATCCAGAGTAAAGTTAAGGAGCTCCTCCAAGGATATATCTGGGCCACAGAGCACAGCTTGCGCTCAGGGGAAGGACCCCACACCTTCCCCTATTACAAGGAGCTGCCCCAGATCATGGATGGTGGGGAAACGTCTTTCCCACCTGATCCTGGTGGACTCCGGCTTGGAGACCCCCATCGTTGCCTGGCTGTAGGGCTCCGTGGAGGAGGAGGAGCAGGAGAGCCAGGGCCAGCCGGAGGAGAAGGAGACAGGCACCGTCACCCTGTCCCTCGAGGCGGTACCAGTGACTCGGGACTTCTCCAAGGCCGCCTTAGATGCCTAGGAGGGATATTCAGGTGCGTGGTCTCACTTTGTCACACAGGGGAGGTGGATGCACAGGGGGTGGAGGGTGAGTGTTGCTCGAGCTGCTTGGGCTGGACATCGTACTGCGGTCCGTGCATGTGCAACCATATGTAGCATCAGTGTGCGGCATATGGATGCAGCAGGCAGCCCCAGAGCATGGGTGATCCTGCTGTCAGGCTCAGGGGAGGCCACACATGTCCTGCCATGGGGGGGGGGAGCGTGAGCGTGGTGGCGGCCCGGGTCAAAGCAGGCTAGCCACAAGGGTGCAGGCATGACTCCACGCAGATCGAGGAGTGCCACGCACAGCACGTGGGTGTGCCTGCACATGCGAGGCAGTAGCCACTCCTGCAGACAGCAGTGCAGGCTGCACCTGTATGTGCGGAACCCAGGGAAGCCCAGGCTGCTCCCAGTTCCTCTGCCGCCCATGAGGGGATTCCACTTCCCTTGCCTGCTTGTCCATGGGCAATGGTGGAGTTTGGGAAGTGGCAGCACGTTCCTCTGGGCAGGTTGGGGCCCCTTTGAGGCTGGGCATGCTGTGAAGGCCACACATGGTTTTGCTCCTGGGACATCCCCGTCCTCTAGGCGCTCCAGGGTCCATGAAGAACTGATGTGCCAGCACATCAGAGTTCTGTGCGACATCCACCACATCATGGCGCACAAGGTCCGTGAGGACTTGGAGTGGTGGAAGCGCGCATGGGACCAATTGATGCAGCAGTGACACAACGTGTGCCATCAGGTCGCGCATGATGGCACACCCGCCTGATGCCACTGCTCCTGGTTTCCATCCTCCTGCCCCCCCGCTATGCCCATTCCCCTTCTGCCTGCCCCCCCTTCTTTGCCTCTGCTCTCTCCCCAGGCAATGCGTCTGCTCCCTCCCCAAGTGATGCCCATCCCCCTCTCCTTGCCAACCCAGATCCAGCTCCAGCCCCCCCTTCTGTACACCCGCCTGTGCTCCCTGGATGCACCCAACTCCGATGAGGTCCCCTCTCCCAAGGTGGCACACTGAGCTGCTGTCTCAGCCCTGAGCCCCCCTCCTTCTCCAGGTTATGAGCTCCTCTCCCCCTGCCTACCTTTTCTGAATGTTTCATAAATACAGACTTCATTTTTTGGAAAACCAAACAGGTGTGTTTGAGAGGTCAGGGAAAGGGCAAAGGGAGGGGTTGTGGTGGGGATGGAATAGGGCTGCAAGCCAGAGGCCCCGAGGGAGGAGGCCCTGGGGAGAGCTACTGGGATCCTTGAGAGAACCTCAGGGCCTCCTGGATGCACACCCTGGCCTGATGGGCCTGGAGGATGACAGCTGTCTGCAGCTGCTCAAAGGGTCTACCCTCGCAGCTGGCCTCTGTCCCGCCCCGTCCCCCCAAAAGAAAGCCTCTCCCTTCCTCTCCACAACGTTGTGGAGGACACAACATGTCGTGATCATCTCGGGGATGTTGTGCTCCCCTACATTGAGGTGGGTCAGCAGGCATTGGAAACGTACCTTGAGGCAGCTGAATGTGCACTCCACCTGGATCTGGGCCTGGTTCAAGTGGGCATTAAATTGGTCCCTGCTGGGATCCAGGTGACCGGTATATGGCATCATAAGCCATGGAATGAGGGAATAGGCCGTGTCCCCCACGATGCACAGTGGCATCTGCACATCTCCAGTGGCAAATTCATTGCAGAGGGAAACATCCCCGCCTCCAGCTTGTGATACAGGCTGGAGTTTCTGAAGACGCCCGACCACCCAACAAAAATGTCTGTAAAGCGTCCCTGATAGTTGACCACGGCCCGCAGCACTATCGAAAAGTAGCCCTTCTGATTGATGTACTGGGCTGCTCAATGGTCCAGTGCGCAGATCGGGATGTGGGTCCTATCAATGGCTCCCCTGCAGTTCGGGAACCCCAAGGCAGCAAATCTGGTGATAATCATGTCTAGGTCTCCCAGATGGACGACCCTCCACAACAGGATGGAGTTGATGCTTCTCCCCACCTGCAGAGGGAGACAAAGAAACATACAAAACAGAGAATGAGAGAGGGGGTTCCTGTGCCCTTGGGAGGTGCCTGTCCTGCTCCTTTCCCCTGCCCCTCCCCCCCCAACACCTAAGGAGCCATCCCCTATGAGCTCTCCTTCTCCCTTTTCACCCTCACCCCTCCCCCGAGCAGCAGGGCTGTGTGAGGGCAGGATGGCAGAACCCCCTGGGGATGGGGCTTCCCCCTACCCCCACTCCACCCCCGCACAGTCTCCAACCCCCTTTTCCTGAGGGTCCCCATTTTCCAGGACTCTCCTCCCCATGCAGGAACTGCAGCCCCAGAGTGCCTTACCTCCATGAGGAGGGTCCCGACAGATTTCCCCACACCAAACTGGTTGCCCATCATCTGGTAGCTATCGGGGGTGGCGAGCTTCCATATGGTGACGCTTCTCCAGGGGGATGGCAGGCTGCAGGTGGGTGTTGTGTCTCTAGAGGAGGGGGGTGAGCCAGGCACATACCTCCAAAAAGGTGGCCTTCTGCATGCGGAAGTTTTGGAACCACTGCTGGTCGTTCCACCGCTCCAGGACCAGCTGGTCGCACCAGTCTGAACTGGTGTTGAGCCTCCAAAAACGCCTCTCCACTGGGGTGTGGTTGCCAGAGTGGAGCAGCCACACCCAGGGAGAGGTTCTCCAGAATAAGCTCGGGATCCAGCTTGTGCAGGACCAGGAAGGCAGCTGGTACAAAGTGCTTCAAAAACTGCAGCATGGCCGTGTGGGGCCATCGCATGCCCAGGGGCAGCTCCGGCTCCATGGCTCAAAGGAAAAAGCCGTGGCGTCCAAAACCAAAAGGGCAACCACAGCAGGTACTGCGAGAGCTTTGCAGTCCCTCAAAGAGGTAGGCAGGCACGCAGCAGAAGCAGAGAAACGGCTGTTTCTCTTTAAGGACATGTCTCTGCAAGGCTCCAGCACCAGCACTCAGAAGCGACTGGTGACCTAAAGCCCTGCCTAAACTGGTTCTGGGTGGCCTTTTTTGAGAGAGAGCATCCAATCAGTCTGGACGCTATCTTTTGCAAAAGCGCATCACTTTTCGATGCACTTTTGTGCGTGGATGTGCTGTTTTGGAAGAAGCTTTTTCGGAAGATCTCTTCTGAAAAAAGCTTATTCCGAAAGAAGCCTGTAGTCTCGACGTAACCTCAGAGGCCCAGAATGGTCCAGGCCACTTCCAGCTTTTGAGGCCCCCTACCCACAATAAAAAATTAAAAAAGGATGACACATGAAAACAAAAGAAGGCACCAAAAAATGAGTAAAACATCATTTGAATATTTTTTTTGTGTAATAAATGATTTTCTGACCTTTTCTGTGCAAATGCACTAATTCTTGAGGAAAATTCTAGCCAAAAAATTAACAAGTGCCTAAGTTTGAGGCCTCCTTTGAGCTTGAGGCTCAGGCCAAATGGCCCTCCTGGCCCCCTCTCTGATTGGCCCTGGGTGCATGGCCCCATTGTGTACACGAATTTGATGAAGTTTGAAGTAGCAAGTCCCCAGTAGGGTGGCTACCATTAACTTTGAAAGTGATGCCCTGTGGATTCTTGTGCCCCTTTGCATTCTGATACCAGAACTGTGCAGCAGGTGTTTCTGGGTACATGCCATTATTGTCCCATAATGCACTCATCTTCTCCCTGCCGTTTCCTTCTCTTTCTCCCTCTTGAAAGCAATGGGGAACTGTCTGTTCATCCCCTTTCTGCCCCCCTCCCCTTCGGGTTATCCATCCAATTACCATAGCAGTGTAAACATGGCATGGTTATTGTGGATCCTGTTGAGCATCAAAGAATTATGGCAATCATATTAACCATGGCACATCAAATGCTGAAGTATATCCAGAGCATACCCAGCATCCACTGAAATGAGGAAGAATCTCAGGAGGCCATGAACATACTCTTCTGGAAACACTTGAAAACTTCCATATTGAGCTCAGTTCTATGGGGGACAGTCTTTTTATCAGCCCTAGAGGAGGGCATTTTTCACCACTGTGGCTATTTGGGTATCCACTGAAATTGAGCAATCCAACTTTTTTCCCCTCCCTCTCCATTTTTGGATGTGCCTTTTTCTGAGGCCATCCTGTCACTTTTGTCTAAATAGGGTCTTAGTTCTCTTCTCCCTAGTTTCTACTAGGGATGTAAAATCTTGGTTAACATTTAAGCCGTTGACTAAGTAGGATCATGGCTGGAGCAGCCCCCATCCTGCAGGGCTCATGCCCCCAGCCTTGTACTGGGGCTGCTGCTGGCTCCCAGCCCCCCCCCCTCCCCAGAGCAGCTCCTGTCCCCCTGCAAGGCTGGCACAGCCTCATGCCCAAAGCAGGATGCTCCATTCCACACCAGTTACTGGTTAACCGGAACCGGTAAGCATTACCCTTTTAGGGTGACTATAACAGGTTAACCTTTCACATCCCTAGTTTCTATTTGATAGAAAATTGCATACTGTTTATAAAAGTAATTCCTACAGTTGAGCTGCAATAAGTAAGTTTGTTTTTGGTCTGCTCTTAGTCAGCTTGATTAAAAGTCCTTGTCTACACTATCAAGTGTTGTTGCCAAAAACTGCCTGCTGTGACAAAACAGTGAGTGTGTAAACACTACAATGTGACTTTTGTTGGGAGAAAAGCCCAGTTTGAGTGACAGTAACCTTCCACCCCATGAGAGACACCCCCCCCACCCACTTTGTTGTCAATGAAGAGCCAGTATAGACATTGTAGTTCTTTTTTGTTGATAGAACTGACTTCCACCAGCATCCTACAATACCTGCCCTGATTACTCTGCTCAGTGTTTTTTATATCTGTTGTCCTGCTGGCATGCGCCCCTCCCCTTTTGAAGCTTCTGAAACTACGACAGCTAAGTGTGCTGTTCTGTTTGGGAAACAGAGAACAAATGATTGGAATGTTCCTATTCCTCGACTAGGAACACAACTGCAGGCAGGCCACCATCATAGCGGTTGGGGAAGAGACTGATGCACTACTCAGCATAGAGAGCTCACAGAGCTACTTGTGATGCAGCTTGAGGTGGCTGTGAGTGAGAGAATTTGAAGGGAATCCCAAGATGCTCAGTGATCAGCTCCATCGTGTCTCAACACTGCATTTTGGGTACTTATCCACAGTCCGTTGCCCCCAATATGGATGTGATCTTTAGAGAGAGGGAGGAAGTGTGAACACCCTTTGTCGATTTTGTGGGGGGAGGGATGGCTCAGTGGTTTGAGCATTGGCCTGCTAAACCCAGGGTTGTGAGTTCAATCCTTGTGGAGGCCGTTTAGGGATGTGGGGCAAAAAATTGTAAGGGATGGTATTTGGTCCTGCTGTGAAGGCAGGGGACTGGACTCGATGACCTTTCGAGGTCCCTTCCAGTTCTAGGAGATAGGCAATCTCCATTATATTATTATTATTATTTTATTTGCTTTTGTCGAATTTTTGGTGCTGACATAAGTTTTGTTGACAAGACCATATAGTTGCACGTGTGTAATGGAAAGTGGGTCATAGGTCCCATTTTGTGTGATTTTCTGACACATCGCTCCCCATAAATAGTAATTGCTCTTATCCCTTGATAAGACTGCTGACAAAGTGCTGACTACAAAGATAATTTTTTAAAATCATCAAGAGGTTTGGTTCAAGGTGTCAAATAGCTGATTAAGGATGAAGGGCCACAGATCTTCAATCCCTTTGCTACAGGAATCTTAAAGTTTTGGTTTCTCTGTGTCAGGACCAGTTATAAATATAAATGATTGTCTACTTGCTATTAGTTTATGCAGTGGATCTCTTTATGAAAAACACTGCTGATTGTAGTAGTTGTCAATATGTAAATGTTGATTTGATATTCCAGTAAAAATAATATTCTCAGTCCTTTTCAAGGACTGCAGGCATTTTAAATGAAGGACGCATTTCCTCCTCAAAAAGATTAGAGTTCTTAGGGCTTACTTTTTAGTCCCTTAGCAAGTCAATATTTTAAATTATGAATAGAATGTGACGGTGAATGTCCCAGTTTGTTTTACCGCTTACTTTGTGATGCTAATGTGTTCTATATCTATTTCTTGAAGGCATGTGTAACATTTATGCTTTCGACATTTTGTCTCTACCCCTTAGGAGCTGCTATGTCTCAGTATTTTGTTTTGTTCAAGTGTTACAGCTCTGTGCATGGTATGGTACATTTTATATTTCCTAACAAGTCTCTCTGGCTGTTGCTTTCTAATGTGAATGAGCCACTGCCTACTGAAGGCCTATCAAATAAATCATCATTTTCTTTGCAGGGTATGTCTGGTCACTTAGTCTATGTCTGCACTATGCTGTTCTTCTGGAAAAAGCTACGCAAATTGTGAACAGTGAATTGCATAGCTTTTTCCATTTCTTTTTTCTGAAGAGGCTTTTCCAGCATTTGGCCTGTCTACACTGGGCCAGATGTCGGAAAAAACCCCTTTTTTGGAACATCCCTTCTTCCTCATTTCTGTTTACGGGGATGCCGAAAAAGTGCATCTGCTCCTCCGAAAACTTTTTTGGAAGAGCAGATACATTCCCTGGACACAGCAGTTTTTCCAGGATACCAGTAGTGTAGACATAGCCTTATAGTAAAACCATGTGCCTATAAGGATCACAGCAATCAGTCCCCAGAAAATCACGGAGCGGATCCTCAAGAAATCCATTTAGAAGCACTTGGAAGAAAGGAAAGTGATCAGGAATAGTCAGCATGGATTCACCAAAAGCAAGTCATGCCTGACCAGCTTGATTGCCTTCTGTGATGAAGTAATAGGCTCTGTGGGTATGGGAAAGTTGGTGGACGTGATATACCTGGACTTAGCTTTTGATACAGTCTCCAACAGTATTCTTGCCAACAAGTTAATGTAGTATGGATTGGATAAATGGACTGTAGGATGGATAGAAAGCTGGCTAAATTGTTGGGTTCAATGGTTAGTGATCAACGACTTGATCTCTGATTAGCGGTCGGTATCAAGCAGAGTGACCCCAGAATTGGTTCTGGGGCCGGTTTTGTTCAACATCTTTACTAATGACCTTCATCCAGGTCATTAGTTTGCACCCCATATTCTTCATAGAAATATGCTTATGAATATGAATAACCACTTTAATAGTTTTATGCAAAATACTTAATGTAACATATCATTAAAAAGTTAGAATATACACATTTAGCAGATTCTATTTGTGTGCATGTACCATTCCTGCAACTAAAGCTAGAAATATGAATAATAAACTTGTTTTACTAATCTAGACCTACTAAATGAGGGCCATTAGAAGTACTCAAGGAACTTAATGGCCTGGTACTCGGGGCAGTTATCTGTAAAGAGTGTTGTTTTTTCTGTAAGCCTAGACTATGGTTGGTCCTGCCAAGGCATGTAGCTAGGTCACCTGATGCTTGAACCCATTTTGGATGCTGTACTTTTTCACTGGAAGTGTGAAAAGTTTAAACTGAAAATAAAGAATTCCCTCCTGTGGCAAAAGAAAGATAAAGTTGGGAAACCAAACACTTGGGGCTGCTGCCAGATGCCTGGTGCTATTTGCCACCTAAAATGACTGCTGAAAACCTTTCAGACAGTATGGGGAGAGGATCAGGCCCAAGTTGGGAGACTTCCCAGCTTATGAGAAAAGATTATTAGAACTACTATTTGGATAAGAAACTGCATGTAACAAGTCCTGCCCAGACACCACCAGCACCCTGCCTCTCCCTCAGGGCTAGCCACCCACCAGCACTATGCCCCTGCCTCCTAGCCAGACACCCACCAGCACCCTGCTTCTGCCCCTCCATCCTGACCAGTCACCTACCCCCAGCTTGCCTCTGTATCCTATTTTCCACCCAGATTTTGCACCCCATCCCTATCCCACTCACTGGCATACTGGATCCCTCATTTTTGGCCCCACCTCAGAGTGTAGAGGAGCCCACAAATTCCACTAACCCTGAAACCCTAGAAGGGTTAATCTGGCATGAGGCCTTGAACCTCAGTCTTGCCTACCCTCCTCCCCATGGGGCTGAGGTGCCAGGGGAAGGAGCTGTCCCATTTGGGGACACATCAGTGAGGTTTGGAGGGGCTTGGAGAGGTTGGGTTTTTTTGCATCTCGTTTGTGTGGTCCCTGACTGATTTTTCTGTGGGTCAGACACTCCTGACCCAAAACAGGTTCCCGCCCCTCCCATAAATATAGATAATGCTGAAATGTTTTTGTTGGACATATTTTATTTAAAAATGAAGCCTGGCCACCAAGCCCCTATCTTGCTGCATCCCCACACAAACCCCAACCCTGAGCCTATCATACACCGGAAACCCCTGTCCTGAGCCTCTCACATCCCCAGTCTTCTCCCAAAACACTATTGCACAATCCACATACTGAAAATCTGTGTCCTGTGCCCATCATACTCCCAAGCCCCCTGCCCTGAGACCCTCATGCACCTCAACCTGAACTCCTGCATCCTCACATCCACAAGCCTGTGGTTTGCTCAGCACCCTAACCCTCCACCTGATCCCAACACTCTCCAGCCTGCAGCCCCCTCCCTGAGCCAGCAGCCTCTTCTCCACCTCCTCCTGCACCCAAATTCCCTCTCTGAGCTTGCACCTTTCACCCCTTCCCACACCCAAATCCCTCATTCCCTATTTCAAACCTAGGATTTCCCAACTCGTAAAGAAAATGCAGCATCATCCTTCACATTAAATTCATTTTGTTTCTGCTAGTTCTTATCTTAAATTACATTTTTATTAATTTTTTGTTAAAAAAAACCCTATTTGTGCTTATTTTTAATTTTAAATAATTTTTATACCAAGTTTTTGTGTTTATTTTTTATTTTAAATTGTGAATTGCATATTTTGTTAAAAGAGGGGTTGGATGATGGTAAAGAGGTGGGGAGGCGTGAGGGTTTCTCAAAAAGGGGGCATGACGCTGAAAATTTTGGGAACCACTGTTCTAGATGGTGTGTATGTTTGTGTCTAGTTTCCTGGATTTGCTTCTTTTGTAATAGTTTAGTCCCTAATTTTTGGTTTTGGTTTTCTCTTACTGGTATTTTTGATTTGCTACACCCTTATTGTTTCTCTAAAAGTATCTCTTTTATGGTTGTAATCTGAAGCACTTTAGCTGTAGCAATTTTGAGAGGTGTTATTCACCTAGGTTCTGAAGTTGTTTCTGAGACGGGAATGATTGATATTGCTTTAACTGATTAGCATGGTAGATTCTGTTTTTATTATACTCGCCTTCTGTTATCTTAGTTTTGTACCACTGTTGAAATGAGTTTACCAATGATTCAGAAGGGTCTGATCCATCAATTTACACAGCCCATATTTTGATGCGTTGTAAGGTAACATTACTTGGTTTTTAACCTTCTAAGTATTCACTCTTTGATTTTTATCAGAATAGACCTTTGCCTTGCATTTGAATTAGGGATGTCAATGGTTAACCTTATCGGATGAAGCTTATTGGTTAACTGGTGGTCCAGCCTGGCTGGAGCAGCCACCCCAAATGCTCCCATTTTAGTGGTTAACCAGTTAAACATAATAGTTAACTAATTAAATGGGATTTTATATCTTTAATTTGAATTTTCCAAATTTAGCAGCTCGCTGCACGTGGACTTGATTTAAAATGATCTTGCAGATTCTGCAGGTAGGTACTTCATTTTTATTTAATCTAATTCAGTGCCACCGGCGTGTCAGATCAAGTGTTTTGGTAGTTGCAAGGTTCAGCCTGTTATCATTTTAAATGTTGTTTTTGTCAGTAGACATAAGGTTATTTATATTAAGGTGTAGTCCCATTAGGATTAGAATCATGAAAGTATCTCAGTTATGTCCACTGATAGCAACCAGATTTCTTAGCATTACTTCTATAGTGCAGTTGGTTTGCTCCACAGGTGACTGTGGTTCATATGGGAAGTATAATTTCTTTAGTCCTTAAAGAACTGTTGGCTAAATGTGATTCCTGGTCCGTTTCAACCTTTGCAGAGATTCCCCACTGAGCGGAGACTAGCTCTACTAGGATCCTGTCTGGGGTTTTTGCAGTCTTGCCCTTCAGAGGAAATGCCTCTACTAGGAATGTGAAAGGTTAACCAGTTAACCAGTAAGCATCACCCTTAACAGGTGATGCTTAGTGGTACTGGTTAACCAGTGGTGGCTGGAGCAGCTCCCCTCCCACAGTGGGCAGGGGGTTGCTGCACACCTGTGGGGCCTGCTTTGGACAGGGGCTGCTCTGACCGTCCAGAGCAGCCCCTGTCCATGGTGGGCCTGCTCATAGCTTGTAATAATGAAAATAATGAAGTGCACACACCAGTCAAAAACCCAAAATAACCCACTTTGCAAGTAGTAGAAGTAACACCAGGTGATACCAGCATATGTCAAGAGGTGAAGAAGGTCCTTGAAATTCTAGGGACCTAGATAGCGTTGATGAGTCCTTAAATTCCAGTAAGTGCCCATCCTTTGCTTGGTGTCCTGAACTATATGATGCCAATGCAGCATTGGGTGGAGGAACAGGAATGACATCCCTTGGCTGTTGTATATCTCTCTATTGTAATTCAGAGATTACTATAGTACAGGACTAGCTACCTGTGTGACCTGTGACACAGCATCTTCTAGTGCCTGAACAGAAGTCTCTAAAGGCACTCCCTCTTCAGTGTTGAGGCAGACACTAACAGAGAAGAGGGTATCTCCACCCTTTTTGCTCTGCTTGTCTCATCCTTTGCATCACTAGTCACCTCTAAGATGACACTAGACTGCACCTCCTGTTGTGCCACTTTGGGACTTCCCTTTTCTACCTGCAGGCTCTAGTAGCTGCTGCACTGATAACTTCCTCTACTGCAGTGGTCACCAACCAGTAGATCAGGATGTACTGGTAGATCTTGGAGCCTCTGACAGGTGATCCTGACTGGTATGTTCAAAAAGCTATCAAGTGCTGTCTCTTCAGTTGCCCCTCCTCCCACTGTCATACTGCTCCTGCTCTCTGCTTTGGTGCTGCCCCCCTGGGAGCCTCCTGCTTGCTATGCATGGTGTGGGAGGAAGAAGAGGGGGGGTGCTGATGTGAGGGTGTCCCTGCTACCCCCACTCCTGTACCCTAACTCCACACAGAGAGAAGGGGATGGAGGGAACTTGGCAATGCAAATCTCTGTCACACTCATACACTGTGTGTGTCTCTGTTCTTCACTCTCATCTCCTGACCCAACAAATAGTGGGGAGTTGTTACTTCTACTGCTTGCAAAGTGGGTTATTTTGGGGTTTTGACTGGTCTGTGCACTTCATAATTTTCATTTCTCTCTTACACTTAAATGTAATTTTTGGTTGAGTTCTAAAATGCCTAACCTGTCATGGCTAGAGCAAGCTCCACATGCTGTCCTTCGCTGCAGACACCATTCCTGCAGCTCCCATTGATAAATAAAGGGAAATTGTGGCCAGTAGAAGCTGTGGGCTCAGGGCCTGTAGATGAGGGGCAGCACATGGCACCATGGAGCCATTGCTGTACATGCCAGATGCTTTCAGGAGTGATGCAGAACCAGCTGAACCCTTGTCCCAGCCCTGAACCTTCTCCTACACCCAACCTCGTGCCCCAGATGTGAGTCCCCCTGCACCCAAACTCCTTCCCACTGCTTGTACCCTGAAACCCCTCCTGGATCCGAATCCCGCACCCTGGGCTAAGCCTGGGGCCCTTCCCTCACTCCAAACTCTTTGGCTTAAGACCAGAACCTGCACCCCGATTCCCTGCCCCAGCCTGGTGTGAGTGAGTGAGGATGGGGGAGAAAGGGGAATGGAGTGAGCAGGGTGAGGTCTTGGAGAAGGGGTGGAACAGGGGCGGGGCCTCAAAGAAGGGGCGGGGCGGAAGCAGGCAAGCGTATTTGGGTGTGAGGTAGATTTTGCATCGCAGTTAAATAGAAAAAGCGATCTTGTGGTTAAAAAGGTTGGAGACCACTGCTCTACTGACTCTCCCTGTGGCTCCTGCGACTCAATCTTTGGCTCTGCTTCTGAAAGTACTGACAGCCAGAGCTAACTATCTTGCTTTACTTATCATAATTAGCCCTATAAGTTGCTCTGTCTTCTTCAGTTCCACCTTACCAATGGGAATGGGAACATAAGAATATATGAACAGCCAGATCAAAGGTCCATCAGCGTCTAGACCAGAGGGATGGTGGACTCGAGTATCCCCCTCCACCCACTCAGGCAGCAGCTTGGCAGCCAACACCAGTGGCCCCAAGGATGGAGCTGACTCCTGCATTAGGAAGGCAGGATAAGGGACACCCTGAAGGTAGGGAGGTGAGGTGGGTTCTGGAATGGCTTTGGGAATATCTGCCGACAGTGGCCAGTACCAGAGGGAGGGATCACAACAGGTAATCCTCACGTGATCCCTCTGCTGTCACCCAACTCCAGAGAAACAGAGGCTAGGGACACCATTCATAGAATCATAGAGCTGGAAAAGACCTCAGGAGGTCATCAAGTCCAGCCCCCTGCCCAAGGTAGGACCAATCCCAACTAAATCAACCCAGCCAGGGCCCTGTCCAGCTGAAACTTAAAAACCTCTAGGGTTGGAGATTC
The DNA here is from genome assembly GCA_030068395.1 of Apalone spinifera. NCBI lineage: Eukaryota > Metazoa > Chordata > Testudines > Trionychidae > Apalone > Apalone spinifera. The sequence goes on along the minus strand of JANRFK010001605.1, from coordinate 28,114,898 downwards.
CACCACCTCCCTAGGTGACCCATTCCTTCACCACCCCCGCTGCTCTGTCCCAGGCGTCTCCAATTTAGCCGCTGCTGAAACTGACCTCTCACACTGTACATTGAGATCATTGCTCCTTGTTTTGCCATCCGTCACTATTGTGAACAGCCTCTCCCCATCCTCTTTGGAACCTCCCTTCAGGAAATTGAAGGTGGCTATCAAATCCCCCCTCACTCTTCTCTTCTGCAGATTAAACAAATCCTTCAGTCTCTCCTCATAGGTCATGTGCTCCAGCCCCCTATGGCTAATAGCCATTGATGGACCTAACCTCCATGAATCTATGTAGATCTTTTTTGAACCCTGTTAAAGTTCTAGCCTTCACTGCATCCTCTAGCAAGGAGTTCCACAGGTTGACTGGGTGCTGAGTGAAGAAAAACTTCCTTTTGTTTGTTTTAAACCTGTGGCTTTTTAATTTCATTTGGTGACCTCTAGTTCTTTTATTGTGGGAATAAGTAAATAACTTTTCCTTATTCACTTTTTCCATACCAGTCATGATTTTATAGACCTCTATCATATCCTTAGTCTCCTCTTTTCTAAGCTGAAAATTCCAAGTCTTTTTAATCTCTCTTCATATGAGACCCATTCCAAATCCCTAACCATTTTTATTGCCCTTTTCTGAACCGATTCTTTGTTCTCCTATAAGTCATCTCCTATCTTTCTCACAACCGATTTCTTCTTCTATACCTCTACTTGCACTTTCTTTCAAGGAACTTTTAATAGCAAACACTTCAGCACTGTTCCAAATCTTATCTCTAGCACATCACAAACAGTTAACAACACTCTGGTTCTCTCCAACAGATAGGCATGGTCTGATTTATAACCATTCAGTAATCTGAAATTGGCTACAGATTGCTCTTGCTAACAGTGTTTCCTCCTCTGCTTCCTGAAACCTACTCCGCTTCTTTAACTCCTTCTTCTGAAAAGGTATTAATTGCTCCTCTGATACTACATTTAGACAATTTGTTAATTTCTTAATAGCTTTATCTTTTTATTCTAAAGTTTGCTGAGCTTTCTTGAGCAACTCTAGTTTCTTATTCAGTTTTTTCCACAGCAAATTACAAGCTATAAGCAGATATTCAACAGCTATTCATTTCACCTGTTTAGTCTTTCTTGTCTTTTACTGTTTCTGTATCCAATACCTCACTTACAAAACCCTGTGGGTTACAATGGTCAGAGGTTATCTCCTTCATGTACCCAAATGTATTTTCTGGTACAGTTTTTCAAAGCCATACTGTCAGCAGTTCCTACAGATTCTACTCTTGCCCTTTCTCCACTCAACATATAAAATATAACTCATTTCAATTTTAAACCAAGAATTTCACTTCCCTGTTGGATAGTTTATAAAATAAACTATAAGATGAACACTCTGTAAGTGAGCATGACTCTTCACAGAAACAAACAACACACCCAGCTGTTTTTCACACTTGTTTAAACAAGTCCTAAGAAAACAATGGAGGAGCAAGGACAAATTCCCTTCTCTTCCCTCAATGTAACTAATGTGTAGGTCTCTTCCCGGGTCAGGATCTGCCAATTAGTTGAGGGTAACTGCAGCAGATGGATCAGGGGTGCCCGACGGGAGAAGTGAGAGAACTAAATAACTCTGGTGTTTTTGGCAATTTTAAGCTTTTCTGGCAGCTTATTTAAAACATAGATCAGTTTCTCCCACCAGAATGGAGATATGACTCAGCAGGTCCAGTACTTTTATAATGGAGATTGCCTATCTCCTAGAACTGGAAGGGACCTTGAAAGGTC
>JANRFK010001605.1:28083819-28099918 GCA_030068395.1 Apalone spinifera | reverse complement strand
GGACCTTTGGTCTGACCCGGTACGGCCATTCTTATGTTCTTATGTTCTAAATCTAGAAATGGCGGAGGTGCTTAACGACTTCTTTGTTTTGGTTTTCACCAAGAAGATTGATGGTGATGGGATGCCTAACATAGTGAATTTAGAACTTAAAATAAAAAAAGAACAAGTTAAAAATGACTTAGACAAGTTAGATGTCTTTAAGTCACCAGCCATATGCCCTCTAAGATTTTCCATCCATGAGCAGAGTGAGTTTTGTGTTGTGCACCAATATTGAGGTCATGTGCATTTGTTCGGATGGGTGCCACTGTGGCACCCAAGTTATAAACCTTTCCCTTTTGTCTCTGCTGCCATGTCTCCTATCCTCCCCTCCCCTCATCTGCTCTCCTGGTGTCTGCTGCTGCCCCCCACCCCTCACCCTCCTCTGCTATCCTAGCTCCTGCCCTTCTCACTCCCCTCAGCCCTCCTGGGACTTGCCCCACCTCCCCATCCTCTCTGACCCCTGCTCCTGTCCTTCCCTTCTACCCTATGTCCACCCCTCCTGTAGCTCCCCTCCCCATCCTCTCTACTAACACCTAGCTCTACCCACCTACCCTGCCTCTCTCCTCTGCCCTCTGGTGCCTGTCCCTCCCCTCTACTTCTCTCCTTATGTCTGCCCTTCTTCACCCCCACAATCCCCCTGCATCCTCCTGATGCCTCCCTTTTCCTCACTGCTCCTGCCCTCTCAACACTTTCCCCGCTTGCCCTCTTCCTCCCTGGTCCCTCCCCCCCACCACTCTCTGTCCTAGTTCTCCTCATACCCCTCTACACCCTTACATATGACTTGCTCCAACCCCCACCTTCCTCATGCCCACCCCTCCTTTAAACCCCTCTTCTCCTGGCATCCACTGCTCCCATCTATTCTTTTTTCTTTCTGCCCCCATTATCCCTCCCCATGATAGAGGCAGCAAGAGGCGAGGAAGCGACTAGTCCTATCACTAGTTGACTATCTGATGTAAATGTCCGTGAACCAGGCCTTGTGGTCCATGAGGACCTGCAGCACCATCAATTTTCTATTGATGTATTCGGACACATGGTGGTCAGGGGACAGAATAGGAATGTGGGTGTCATCAATGCCCCCCCGCAGTTGGGGAAACCCATGGTGGCAAAGCCAGCAATGATGGGGTCCATCTTGCCCAGAGTGATGACCCTTTGCAGAAGGATGTCATTGAGAGCCTTGACCACTGTCGTGGGGTGGAATATTTGTCCCTCCCCCTGGTGGGGGGCGCTGTCGCATCTCTGGGGTTCTTGAAACTATGCCCGATCGCATGTGTCCTGAAACCTTGAATGCAGTTCTACACTCACACTCCTCTCACTGGAGCAGTGCAGCCCAGCAGCTAAAGTCAGTAATAAACGGGTGCAGGCCCATGGGTTGGAGGCTTGAGGAGCGTGTAGGGGGACCCAGCCCCTCCCTACTCCACCAGGTTTCAGCCCAGGGCCCTTTTAGCAGTTGCATGAATCACTGCTCACTCAGCAGGGACTCCCACAGCAACTCATTTAGCACCTCAGGATACAATCTCCCACCCTAGGCTACTTCCTACCATACTCTGCTGGACTTCCTCCAGGGTCCTTTCTCCAGATCCTCTGTAGCACAGGTATCTCGCTGGCTGGTTTCCGGGTCCAGTTCCTCTGGTGGTTTGCCCACAGGAGTTCCAGCAGTGCCTCCTTCCTCCAGAGCCTCTTCTGTAGGGTAAGTGTCTTGCTGGCTGGTTTCCAGATCTGGATCCTCTGGCAGTTTTCCTGCAGGAGCTTGGGCAATTCCTCCTTCCTCCTTAGAGGCCAACCCAGATAGAGCCTCTTATACCTGAGCTGCAGTCTGAGCATTCCCAGCAGGGCTGCAAGGGCAGGGCTTCTTAAAGGATCATACATAAGAAACAATTAAATAAGATTCTACCAGCAAAAATGTGAACAAATCTGTTCAGGGAAAACTGTTGGTAACAAGTTTTAGTGACAGGGAGAGATGTCAAAAGCAGTAATCAAAGAGAGCTTGGGGTGATATGGGAAATAAAGTAGATATGCAGTGTGATATGTGTGATAGTTTGGGACCCTTGAGGTGTTGAAGATACTACTGAAACCACTTTTTTCCTGCCAATCTGGGTCTTCTTTGTTTGGTCTTGCAGAGCCAGGCACTAAAGCCTGCTCTAGCAAAGCACACAGGCAGGACCACAGCCAGCTATGATACAGATACTGAGATCAGCTCTAGAAAGATTCTGCTTAAGGGATTTGCTCCCACTGTCAGGTGTTCACCCTGCCCGATTACATAAACTGGGTTGTATTATAATCCAAACTATAATAACTATAAAAAGATGTATTTTCATTGGTTAAAGGGATAGCAAACAGAACAAAGCATATTACTAAGAAAATAATTCAGAGCATGAAATCTAAACTATATTCACTAAAGAAATTGGAAATTCCATCTGCCCAGTTCAAGTCCTTTTTGTTTCCAGGTGTTTTCAAGTGTCTTTTTGGGTGGGGAAGCCAGAGGAGAAAAAAACTGCAGGCCATCATTGTTTTCCTCCCTTGTCTTATATAGATTTTCCATAAGGTGGGGATCCTTTGTCTGATTTTCCTCATCTCCCATCCTTTGGGTGTCGAGGTCACCTGACTCGGTGGCAATTCAGCAACCATGAGTCCATACCAGTGTGGATCATCTACAGGAAGGCCAAGCACAATGTCTGCTTTTCATTGTAGTCTATGAAGTGTCAGTCGTGGGAGTGACCCAAAACAGCAAATACGAGATACAGATACATGGATTCCTAACTTCAAATACAAAAAAGATAAATGCATACGAATGGGATAATCATATTCAGTAAAACATAACCTTGCCAATGATATCTTGCATAAAGTATATCTGTTATGTCATATTAATATCATATCCATATTTTCTATATTATTTTATACTATTCTATAATTAATAAATATATGGCTGCAAAACTAAAGGCACTGTGTGTTTTTGATCTCCATACAAAAAGGCATCTCATACTATAATTGAGATGGAAGGTGGCCTAGATAAGCTATCCCAGAACATATTGAAGGGATCAGTCCTGAAACTGCCTAGAATAATGACCTTATTTTTCCCCCAGTAAAATTTTAGCCCTGTGCCATGGATAGAATTTCATTCCCATGTTTTGTGTATTAGCATTGCAGAAAATAATGGCTGAGTTCAGTTTTATCAACTTCCTAGGGATGTTTCTGAGGCAATGCCCTATACAGCAAATTTAATTAAGGGGATGGGAAGGAAACAAGGGATTACAGTAGTAAAGATCAAGTAAATAGTTCAGAGCTGTAAGATCCTGGCTTATTAGCTAGTGGTTCAGTGGGTGAGATCATGACTATTTTTGTCCTGTAAACAGTTTCCTACCACAATGACATTGATTTTGTCCCAAGCATATGACGGATAAACTGCCTGTATCTAAAATCAATGTGTAAAGGATGATTCTGATGCAACACGTGTTTAATTTTACATGCTGGTGAGGAGTCTCACTGAAGTCAATGGGAATACACAGTGGCTGTGTCTAGACTGGCAAGATTTTGCCAGCTGTCTACACTGGCTGCTTGAATTTGCGCAAGAACACTGACTTTGTAATGTACAAAATCAGTGCTTCTTGCGCAAATACAATGACGCTCCCGTTTGGGCAAAAGCCCTCTTGAGCAAATGTATTTGCGCAAGAGAGCCAGTGTAGACAGCTAAAAAGTGTTTTGCGCAAAAAGGCGGCGATCGGGGCTTTCTTGCGCAAAACCGCATCTAGATTGGCACGGACGCTTTTCCACAAAAAGTGCTTTTGTGCAAAAGCATCCGTAACAATCTAGATGCTCTTTGGTGGAAATACTTTTAACAGAAAAACTTTTCCGTTAAAAGTATTTCCGCAAAATCATGCCAGTCTAGACAAAGCCAGTGTGTGTCTTTCAGCAGATGTGTACGTTTTTGAAGGATCTGAGCTTATATGGAGAAAGTGGAGAGGAATTGTTATGGAATATACTAATATGCATTCAGGGGACCAATAACCTTCTGCTTGAATCAAAGTAACTTTCCTTCTTACAAGTGTTAGCTCCAGATCCATTAATCCAGAATTAATAAATGTATATTGTGAGTATGCTGAAGGCCTCAGGGTCCTGTCACACCCATCCCCGGAAAGAAGCATTGGAGCTAAGTCCTCTGAGATGACTAGAGTGGCTAGCCCTTTTCAGTCTATCAGAGGGGCTGTGGGGAGCAGCCAGCCATTTCTTTGCTGGAGTGCAGATGAAACTTCGGGCTGCCTAAAGGAAACTGCAGCACCATGGACAGCTCAGTGCTGGTAGGGATGTGGGAGGTGGAAGTGAGGAAGAGCACCTTGGTGGCTACTGGTGCTGAACACCGGAGAGCCTTGAGCTAAGGGTAAAGCATCGGTGAAGGCTGTGACAGTGGGGAAGTGGCCAAGAGAAGTGAAAGCAGTTTTGTTAAGGGGACACAATGGTGGGTTACTGCTATTCTTAAAGTCCCTAGTTGAGACCTGAAGAACTGGAGGCCCAGGTTCTGCCCTCCTCCTCCCAAAAAAGCCACTGACCAAATGGCTTACAGTTGTACAGCGGTAAAGCCCTGGAAGGGCCTGCAGATGGTGAAACCATTGCTTCCTGGGAGAAAGTCTTGTGGGTAAGGCCTGATACCAGGGCTAGGACTGTTTAAAGTCCACAGACACACTCAACCAGAAAGGGCGCTCATGAGAAGTGTGTCTCATGCCATTGTAGTGAGTCCCTAACTTTTCCAAAGAAGAAAGCAAATATGCATGTATTTACTCAGGGTGGCAGATTCCAAAATAGATTTGTTTTTAAATTGAACTATGCATAATCAAAGTGTACCCAAGTGTTAGTTTGATTATTTTAGGGAAGACTTAGGGGCTCTTTTCAATATAAAAATTGTCTTTCTGAATCAATAAACTCAGAGTGGCAAGGACTTTCTGGATCTGGCAGAAAATAATGATATGTAAAGTAAAGCACACGCCATCTGGGTTAATAGTAACAGAAATTAAATTTCTGATCTTTCCAGTGTTTGCTAAGGCACTTTTCATCCATGCAACAATGGACTATCAGCTTCCCAGGCATCTAGTCCTGAGTTATTTTATTAGATACATAGTAATGATATATGCAATAAAGGCAGAATGCTTCTCTGAAAGAGCGCTGGAAAAGCTGAGGCATTCTCACAGCATATCACATACAAATATATACGGCTATTTTCATGGAGATGTATGCAGTACACTAATGACGTTGCCTGTGGACTGCATATATGTATCTGAAACTTCATATAACTATTGCAACAACTTCAGATAATCAAGAGTAACCCCATAAGAAACAGCAGCACAAGAATTTTTCATAAATTGTGTTGGTGGATGGAGGTCAATGGGATAGAATAAGGGCATTTGCTGCACTGAATCAAACATGAGTTCATGTTTTTAAGAATAACATTTTAATTTAAACCCTCTGGCTAATTGGTGTACAGTCATGAATTGGGATAACTCAGTTAGGCACTATTCCCATTATTATAGATAATTCAGAGGAAAGAAACAGCCATGTTACAATTCAGGTCCAAGTCTTCACTTAGCAGAGCTACTTAGATTGCAGTGACTTCCCTTGTATACCTGTGCACAGCACTGTCACTGTGCCTCAGTTGGTCACAGCTGAGAATATCAGATTTAGGAGAAATTGCTGATAAATAGAACAGACTCACCCCAAACTGGTGGTTATTCTTCCATTAGCTATACCAATCCTGTAACAAAAATAAACTTCTGTCTCACCACCCTGGTTAACAAGAAGTCAAAAATGCAGTCTCCTTAGGTGTTCCAGCCCTTGTGTCTCAACTCAGGTACTGGACTCTATGATTAGTGATTACTTGAACAGCAATTTCATCATATAGAATGGTGTCCTCTAATCCCAAGGTATCAACTAGATTAGAAGAAGACAAGAGTTAGATTAAGGATTGTAGCCATACAATCATTTCAGAGTTCTTGGACTTGGCTTGTAATAGTAATAGCAGTGAACAGACAGCCTGTTTGTAAAGACTCTGGTAACGTCCAAAAAATGGGAAGTGCTTCAAGAGATAAGAGCAGGAAAGAGGCAAAATGGAGATGCTTCTATGCTCTCAATCTTAAATTTGTGGAAAATTACAGGCACACAATCGAGTCCAGGGTCACATGCCCTTGTATACTTTAATGACTCATACTTTGGCTAAAGCATCCACGGGGAGGCTCATTGGTAGGGCCCTATGAAATTCATAGCTATGAAAACAGATTTATCACTATTGTCTGATCTTTTTATATGTTTTTACTCTATATTACACAAAGTTCATGGTGAAGACCAGTGTTTCTCAAATTGGGAGTCCTGACCCAAAAGGGAGTTGCAAAGGGGGTTACAAGGTTATTTTAGGGGGGGTCATGGTATTGCCACATAGTATTGTTCTGTGTTGATTTTACAGCTGGGCAGCTGGAAAGTGGCGGCTGTTGGCCAGTCAGCCAGCTCTGAAGGTATCACCTTGCCAGCAGCAGTTCAAAAGTAAGGGTGACAACACCATACCATCCTTCACTTCCTTACTTCTGTGCTGCTGCCTTCAGAGCTGGGCAGCCACAGTGTGGCAGCTGCTGACTCAGGGCCCAACTCTGCAGGCAGTAGAGCAAAAGTAAGAGTGGCAATAACCCTACTATGCCATCCTTACTTTTGTGCTGCTGCTGGCTGCAGCTCTGCCTTCAAAGTTGGGCTCTTGACTAGCAACACTCTCCAGCTACCCAGCTCTGAAAGCAGCATCTCTGCAAGCAGCAGCACAGAAGTAAGGGTATCAGTATTGAAACTCCCCCTAATAACCATGTGCCCCTTACCCACAACTCCTTTTTTTGGGTCAATTACAACACTGCAAATGTACAGAGTTAAAGAGTTGAAATAATGGGAATGTAATATTTGAAAAATCCTGTGATTGTGAAATTGATCAAAATGAACTGTGAATTTGATAGGCCTTACTCATTGGGCTGGATGAATTTCTTCTATAGTTCATTGTGAGTATTAAGTGTTCTTTCTTTAATGAGCCATCAACTTGACAGTCCTTTCACACTGTGGGTGTTACCCCAGGACCAAACATATTTGAAATACTCATGCATTTTCAATATTTAAATATAAAGATGATATATGCATACAAACAAGATAATCATACTCTGTATATCATAACTTTCCCAACAACACCTTACGTGGTACACTTTGTACAAGATTTTTTGCAGTTGTCTAACAGTAGTCATATTAATTATATAAATGATCAAGTACCAGTCATAAAGCATAATAAGTACTATGGCTTTGGTGATGGAATTTGACCCATAACATTGACTAGTCTTTGAATTATATGTGGAAGATACTGAATGTTCTCAAGGGATTTTTTTCTGCCCCTCCTCTCCTTTTCCCTTTCCTAATGCTTAGTCCGTCCTTTCATCTTGGCTTTGTAGCTTTTTTTGCAGAATCTCTCTGGATATTTTTTATGATGTGAAGTCAAAAGGAAGAAAGTCACAACTATTTCCCATAATTTATGATGAATCAAAATGCCAAATCTCTTTAAGGACACAGATTAGTAACAATTTTTAAAGCCCTCAAGTGCAATTTCATCATATGCACAAAGCATGCTGAAAAGAGAAAGTAAAATGACAGGTGCTCTTTTCTGTAAAAAGTGGCTTTTAGTCTTTTAATGTCAGGTACTGGACTTTGGTTCATAACCTAAAGAGGTTATATCCTGCCTGGCATTTGCAATTCCTGGAAGCACAAGGATCACAAATTGAAAGTTGCCAACAGGAATCGACACTACCACAGGGATGCAGTGTGGCTTAGCGGATTGGGTCCTACAGTGGAAATTAGAAGATCCGTGGTTTAATTCTGTTCTATCACTGATTTACTAGGTAACCTTAGGCAAATCACTTGCTCTGCCAGTACCTGAGTTTCCTCATCTGCAACACAGCGATAATGATACAGTGTTTATGTGCTTTGAGATTTACTAATGAAAGTGCTATATAAAAGTTAAATAACTAATAATTTTTTTTACCTTGCAATAGTAATAAGGGGGAGGGTGAGTAGTCCCCTTCTCCCAGTTAACTCAGGACTTGTTTAATGTTGCTATAATGAAATTTGTTTTTCATGTAAATTGAAAGATTCATTATGGCATCCATGGGACTTGTAAGCCTTTATTAGGGAGAAAAGAGATAGATGACAGCTCAGAGTCATTTACCTGCAGAAGAAAGCATCATCAGATAGGTTGTGTTCTCATTCCTTGCTCTCCTGTTAGGCTCCAGCATCAGTATAACACCCTTTCTGGCTCTCTCCATTTGGAGGAGTGAAGCGGTAATCATGATGACTAGATCAGTAGGAACACAGATACATTTTTTTTCTTTTTCTTTTCCTTTTTCTTCAGAACAGAAGCTGGGAAAAGGCTTTTTCTCCAGTTTGAGGAGTTTCTGGTTAAAGAAAGAGTAAAATGGCCTCAATGTTGCTCAGTCGACAGCTGACTTGTTCCCTGCAACAGAATTCCAGGCTGTTTGCATGTGGTAAGTATTCTCTTCATGCTTATTTAAAATATTATCAATGTGATTCACTGTTGCCATGTTTTGTCTAATAATCTTGGATCCTTCACATTTGGAAACATTACCATTGCATTCAGCAGCTTTAGCTAATGCTGCAGTCATAGCCCAGAAATGTCAGAAATAGTTTTTCTTAAAAGACTGCAAGTGTTGGAAAAAATATTTAGATAGGAAGTATTTTGTGCTATGATAGATTTTTTTTTTCATAAATAAACAAATCTCATTTTCATCTGCTGAATTCTGCTTTTATGGGGCATCTTTCTGACATTGGATGGTGTGGAAATAAGAAATCAATTGTCAAAAGTGGCCTTTATTATTTATTCTTCTTTATGCACTTTAGGTACAATTCTGCATTCCTTACCTCCGCGAATTCAGTGGGAGTTTTGCATTAGTAAAGAACACATTGAGAGCACATTACTGTACTTTTCTGACAGAACACCAGTTAACTATGTATTTCATGCAAGAATTATATAAAGTGTCAAATTATTATCTGATCCTAGGTATATAATGAAAAAAATATTGTTTGGATAGTGCCCTGTACATTACTATACTGTATAGAAATATTGAGCCTACAGTTTCTTCAAAGCAAATAAACTTCTGGGCCTTCATGATCTTTTCTAAAGGTATGGATTGAGCTGAGTTTTGTAAGATACATGAAACAGCATAAAATATAAGACAGTCTATTTTATCCAGTTTTATATCAAATGAAATTTGGACTAAATGGCTTATTCTTATTTGCTAATAAATGTTAAACCCACCTCGGGGAAAAAAATGCAGACAAACTAAAAAGCATCACTTTCACTCAGAAACTAAACTTTGTGCTAAAGGAATTGATTTCCCTTTAAATGCTGTACTTCAGAGAGCAGCTTACCTTTGCTTGGTATGCTCAGTGTGTTCTTGCAACCATGTGGATGCATTAGGTCCATGCTGCAATCAGGAAGATAGAGTTGTATTCATGCCTATGACACATTGATTCTCTGTGTGGTGTAAATGCAGGGATCGTCCAATCAATAATGGACAAAGGAAAGTGCTTGGAGCAACCCAGCCCTTTATTGGCTCTCAGTGCTTTGAGCTCATCTCTCTTTTGGAATTATGTTTCCCAAACCAGAACAATAATTACATTGCAGCGTGGGGGAAACCTGAGGGGTTTAGAGTAGTAGATCATCCACCTCCCTGGCATTTTCAAACCCTCTGTGAGCCTCTCACACTTTGGTGATAGTGTGATGGGGGGTGGGGTGGATGATCACTGGCCCAATCCACTACAAATGGCATTAAAACTGTTATTTAAAATGCAGATTGAGGTTCTGCCAACTTTTCAGAAGCATTCCCTCTGCATTGGGGATCCTCCTTGAGTGTGGAGAAGCCCCATCAGGGAGTTACAAAGAGCAGATGATCCAGGGACTGGGTATGAGGTTCAAGGCTGTCACATGGATAGTTCTGTGTTGTGAACCTATCCCCTGAAATTGAAGAATATAGTAGGGTTGGGGGCAAGCATCTGTAACCACAACTGCTTTTTGTGGTTCTCTGTCTCTGTGTAGTGATGGCTGGACCAGATAGAGATTGATGACCCTACTACATCTTTGGCTAACAGAGTAGTATTTTTAGTTCAGATAGGAGGGGCAATCTTATGCTCTTGGAACCATAGATACTAGTTCACTGCTGTTTACTGGACACCCAGGAGTGTTATGTTACCCCTTTCCTCTCTGGAGAACGTTTGTGGAAATCTTCTTGAGTACACTACTGCTGACACCCTTCCCTTAAGATTTCCCCGTGCTGTACAGAACAGCGAAAGTAGTACCGGCTCCTCCAGATGCAGTACCAGTATCTCCAGTCAGAGTTCAACAACTTTTCTCCTGGAGTACCAGCACCTTTTTTTTTTTTTTTTAAACAAAAAAAACATTGGGGACAAGCCATCTGTAACCCCGCCCACTTTTTTGTGGGAGCCCCACAAAACTCCCATACTTGGGAGCTTTACTGATAATTGGTCCTACAGAGTTATTCTATTTGTGAACTTAACTGTGGGGAAAGTGAATACAAATTCATAAAATATCACAATAACTTGTCACAATAAATGTTGATGGGAGAAAGGGCAAAAAGGGCATGGACAAGCAAAAAGACCTGCTCTCATAATGCAAGGACTATGTTAATATCATGTCTGGAAAATCAGAGAAATGTAGGACTTGAAATTAACAGATCAAATTTGGTGGTTTGGAAATTAGGCCTAATTAGTGGAAACATAATGAGGAGCTGGGCTATTCCATCGATCATTTCCTTGTGGGGTCCCCTAAAAAAAGAGATTTTCTAAGAAAAGTAGATGGGAATTGGCTGACTGAACGAGAGAAAAGGAAGATCAAGTTGGACTATCCCTCACCAGTCCTGGGTGAAAAAATGTTTGCAGAATCAGGGGAGGTCATTTCTGGCCCTCCTGCTACCACTATCACTCCCTCCCCACATCTCTGAACTGGATGCTGGCCAGAGCCTGCTGCCATCCCTTCTGCTCTACTGGTCCACCATGCTTCCCAGCATTGCCGGGAAGCCCCGTTGTGGCGTGCTGGGCTCCCAGCCCTGGTGGATAGCCCAATTGGACCTTGAATGTTGCCAGTCCAGAGAATCCCAAGTTAGAGAGGTTCAGCCTGTAGAAAACGTTACCATCATGGCAGTCGCCTCCACTCTCTCAGGATACACCACTAGGCCTTCTTGTCCTAATCCTGAGGTTATCGTGGCCAGAACAAAACAGAACAGGAAGGACCCAAATGACATTACCATCTCCAGTAGTGTGTGTGCTCACTATCACATATTCCCTATCCAACTTTTATGTCTCCCCCATCCCACTACCTTATTTCTTCTCCTTCCTATCTCTCTCCTTTTGTCTTTTGTTTAACAAGAATCTGGCTTAGCCAGCCAAGACTTCATAACACTGCTGTAAGTCTTTGATAAAAAGCAGCTAACAGCAATTTCATAAACAGCCCAGTGCTGTGCCAAGCCTCAGAGTATCTGCTAAGACCGTGTGCTATGCCTGTATTTCTCCAGCAGACAGGCTGCAAGTGAGAATTAACATCAGACTTAGAATTTGCATATTCTATTTTTGTCCCATTTTATCTTTTAGGAAATAAGTCCGGATTTTAACAACAGCTCCAGACCATCTCAGCTAACTTCTCTTTTCTTCAAAAAGGACATCTATTATTATCTTTACTACTCTAGAAAAGAATGTCAAATTGGACAGTTTTCCTTCTAAAATTTTTCTCTAATTTAAGGGCAAAAGAATAAGGGATATTGTTAAAAAGAAAATGTTACTTAATTTATATTTCAGATGCTTTAATTGTTTTACTGTCTTTTTTATCTTTAATAAAAGATTTAAAGGATTTTTAATGGTTTGTTTGCCATGATACCAAACCTTGAACTCCTGCCTCCGTGATACATGGCAGGTGCTATGCCTTGTCCTATAGTAATCCCATGTACTCCAGTATGGCCAGTGGCTGGAGAATGGCATGAGTGGTCTCATCCACAGGGGAACGTAACGTGGCAGGCATTCTCTGGCAGATGTGGGTTGTCTGTGAGGGTCCCCGTATGTTGGTGAGGAATAACGTGAAAACAATTCTCTCTACACCACATTCTCCTCAGCTTCATCACTGGAGAGGCAGGAAAGGGTTAGGGGGATTGAAAATGAAGCCCTGGTGATAAATCAGTGTCCAGCAGAGGAGATCCCAGGGAGTGATTTATAGTCAGGTCAGCCTGATGGAAAAACTGTTGTGCGTGTCAAACCACAATGAATGGTATGGTGCTGGTTAAGCTGTGATACTGTATTTGACTGAGGCAGTGACGACATTGTGGGGGCTGTATATTGTGTTGGTGCCAGAGTACTGAGCAAGGTGACATTAGCGCAATAGATATCAAAGCAGTGTGGCAGCATCAAAGGTTGTTGCCACTGCCATAGTGTGTGGCAGCAGCACTGCACCATCCTGGTACTAAGTCAAGGGAGCTTGCGACAGGTATATTCTGTGAAGGAGGCAGCTGACAGCCCTGAACCTCAGCACCATTTGAAACTGCAGCCAACTCATGGTTGGTGCCAAGGTGTCTGTCAAGTTTTACGTGCTGAGCTGTGGAGTGGCCAGCATTCAGGAAAATGACTTAGGCTTTAATCTTTTTGTAGGGTGTCTGCTCCATGATGAAGAGGAAGCCGTTTGTTTTTTGACAGGCTTTCTGTCTTTTCCTGATGTTGGGGGATGTACTGGGTCAGATGCTGATCTGAGGGAGTCTTGGAAAAGCAGTAGATTTAAAACACAGTAGAAGCCAGTGGGTAGGCTACCCGGCTCATACTGCTTTTTGAATTGCAAGGCCGCAGCACAAGCAGGGACTTAGCCGAGCTGCCTGCCCAGCCAGCAGTAGCCCCTGTTTGTGGGGGATCCCAATGGGGAGCTGGAACCCCCCACAGACGGGCTGCTCTGTGAAGCAAACTCTCCTGCCCTCCCCTGCTGCCACTGATAGAGGCAGCAGCAGGGGGGCAGAGACAATGCGGGGGGGAGGAAACTAACTTTTAAGGCTTCCCTCAGCGCTGATTTTTGCTTTCCTCTCTCCCCCTCCCCACATATATTAGCTGATATAGAGGCAGCAAGCAAAAGTGGGGGTAATGCAAATAGTCAACTCGACTACCAAATAAACCTAGGCCAAGGTTCATCGGGTACTTGACTAATCAACTACTCTCTTATATCCCTATGAGGAGTTTGGGCTTATTTCGTCAATAGAAGAGAAGAATGAGGGGGGATCTGATACCAGTCTTTAACTACCTGAAGAGAGGTTCCAAAGTAGTGACGAATGGCAGAACAAGGAGCAATGGTCTCAAGTTGCAGGGGGGAGGTCTAGGTTGGATATTAGGAAAAACTATTTCAATAGAAGGGTGGTAAAGCACTGGAATGGGTTACCTAGGGAAGGGGGTTGGACTTGATGACCTCCTGAAGTCCCTTCCAGCCCTAGGATTCTATGAATGCGTTGTAAGTTTAAAAACCTTAAGATCCTACAAAATTTGCCTTGCTATTTTTCATCACATGTGAATGCCTCAGATTTTACTCAGTAAACAGCACTGAGAATCCATCTTGTGAACTACTTTACTTTTGAAAATACTACAGTTTTGGTGAGGACAACAGAAAAAGCTGTTTTCTTCATCCTACATGCAAACTCTATATTTTGCCCAAGTTCCTTTAAAAAACTGGAGCAATCTATTACTGATGAAGCATGATAGTTTTCTGCCTTTCTGCTTCATTAGAGATGTCAAGTCTGTAATCTGTCCTCCATTACACGCATGGCTACAGAGCAGCAGTATAGCCATAGGTGAGAATACAGATAACCACAATATGACCCAGCTTTCTAATCATGCAGTATTGCTGTCTTAGTCATGCAATATTCATTTGTTTAACAGTCATTTTTCTTTTGAGGTATACGTCTTCTTTTATACCCTTAGAATTATTACTAAACATATGCTAACACAGGGGTGGGCAATAATTTTTGACAAGGGGCCACTCCAAGATTTTGGAAAGTGGTTGACGGCTGCACTCTTCCATGATATTAATGGAGATGCGGGGTCTGGGATGGAGGTTGGGTGTAGAAGGGAGCTTGGGGTTAAGGCACTGGGATGAAGGAGGGAGTCTGGGAGGGAGTTGGGATGAAGCGAGCAGTTGTGATCTAGGGCAGGGAACTGGAGTGCAGGGGTTTGGGATGTGACCTAGGGTAGGAGGGGATTGTGATCTGGAGCAAGAGAGTAGGGTGCCAGATCTGGGAGAGGGCATGGGAGTAAGAGGGAGATAGGGAGTTTGGGTATGTTGAGTGGTGGGGCAGACGTGGGGCAGCAAAGGGCTGGGGTACCAGAAGTAGACTGTGGCCAAGAGACTTACTTGCCAGCTGCCAAACTAACCTACCTGCCTGCCTGTAGAGCTTAAAATGTTTCCTAGCTAGCCAGCCTGCTTGCCTGGCCATGTGCTTCATGAATATCTGAGCCCAGGAGAGGGGGCGTGATTCTTCTTAGCTACCTGTTAGTTTAACAAACAGCTCCCATTGGCTGGTTTCTGCTAGAAAGCGGCCAATGGGAATGTGCTGGGGGCGGGACAGCTCCTAAAACTTCCCCCCTTCCCATCCAGTTTCAAAACAAACGGAGCCCAACAGCCCCGTTTCTGCACAGCATGTGGGGCTGCGGGGCAAGCTGGGGAGCCTGCCTGGGGCTCCCCGCTGCCTCTGTGGGCCGGATCCAATGGCTTGGTGGGCTGGATTTGGCCCACGGGACGTATTTTGCCCAGGCCTGCGCTAACACCTTTCACCTGAGGGCTCCATTGGAATTTTCAAGTGGTCACTGCACTTCTGCAGGTAGTGAATCACTTACAGATGGGAGTTCAGGGATAGACTTGTTCAATGTAACACAACATCTCTGCTGCTGACTTGGAAATAGAACATAGGATTCTTGATTCCCATTCTCCCTTCTCTAACCAGTAGACTGTGCCTCCCAATGCAGAGCTGGGGAGCCCCAATTCTGATCTCCCTTGCACTAGGGTGATGCCACTGTCTTCCTTGAAGTTACATTGGCATAAGATCAGAATCAGGAATGAAATTTCTCTTCACAGAATACAACATAGTTGCCCTCAGCTACTATGGATAATCTTATAATGGTGAAGAATCAGAGATTTATTTTAGGGGAAGTTTGTAATTTCATTTTTTCCATTGTTTTATTTCTTGCAGGGCACAGATTGATCAGTCAAACTGCAGCTAAAATTGATGTGGACTTCGATTATGATGGACCCTTAATGAAGACAGAAGTTCCTGGGCCTAGGTCTAGAGTAAGTTTACAAAGTGAGGTAGTTGTAATCCTCCCCTCCCCTACCTCCCAGTGGCCGTATTTTGATTCACTAGCACACAGTGCCATGCATGATATATAAAAACCAGGAGCTAAAGATGATTGTAATCGTAAATAAACATCATTATATTATACATTACACTGAATCCAATTTCTTTTAGTCCCCCAGACCAGTGTTCCTCCCTCTAAGATTTTCCACTCATGAGTGGAGTGAGTTTTGTCATGTTCACCAGTATTGAGTTCATTTGCGCTTGTTCAGATGTGTCCCACTGTGGCACCCAGTTATTAATAAATATCTTATAAACCTCTCCCTTATCCCACTGCTGCCAAGTCTCCCATCCTCCCCTCCCCCCATCTGCTCCCCTGGTGCCTGCTACCCCCCACCCTCCTCTGCTGTCCTGGCTCCTGCCCTTATCACTCCGCTCAGCCCTTTGGGGACCTGCCTCTTCCCCCTCCTCCTTGACCCCTGCACTCACCCTTCTCTTCTCAGTGTCGATTCCTCCTCTAGCCCCACTGTGATCGTCTGTAGCTACCTCTCGCCATCCCCTCTCCTAATACCTCTCTCTACTCACCTGCCCTGTCTCTGTCCTCTGGTGCCTGACCCTCCCCTCACGTGTCTGCCCTTCTGCTTAACCCCCACAATACCCCTGGCACC
>JANRFK010001605.1:28067224-28083719 GCA_030068395.1 Apalone spinifera | reverse complement strand
CAGAAGAAGCCCCTTCCTCTCCCCATCCTCACCTTCCCCCTTAGTTATCCTCCTGCCCCTTCCTTATCTTTCTACCTTTGACATGGAAAGCAGTTTGTGGGGGCTGGAGCCAGGGCTGCAGTACTATTTTTAGTACTGAAGTCCTGGCCCAAGAAGCTCCCGCAGCTCCACCTCACCTGCTCCTTGGGTGGGACTGCATGCTGGGACTGGAGCAGAGGCTGCCCATGGTGCTATTTTTAATATGGGGGTCCCGGTCCCCGCAGGACCTTGATACTAAAAATAGCACTGCAGGCAGCCCTGGCTCCAGCTGGAGTAAAGCGGCAGCCACACGAGGCCCATTCTGATAAAGTTGCCCCAGCTGGAACAGCCTCACCTCACACATTCCAGCTGAAGTAAAGCAGCAGCTGCACAAGGCCCATTCCAGCTGGGGCAGCCTTACCAAAAGAGTGCTCCGGCACCAGGTGGATCAAAAGGGTAGTTGCCCACCGCCGCCACCACCACTCATCTTCCATTCCAGCAGGAAGGTAAGTGATGAGTGCTACTGCGTGGCTCTTAAAATTACGTGGGAAGACCTAAAACTTTTAGCGTGTGGTCATGCAGGTGTGCAGCTTAAAGAGAACACTACCCCTGATTGAGAGGCTAGAATGGAAGAAAAAAATTGATGAGCACCAATGAATGGAATTCCTAACAGCAGAAAAATAACTCTACACGCACTTAGATCAGATTATGAAAATTGTTAAGGCAAATGTTAGGCAAACATCAGGCTGTGTGTATGTCTAAATATTTTAAAATAAAACTTTCCTCCCAGATCGTCATGAAAGATCTCACCTGTAAAATTCGACTTTAATAGTATAGCTTCAGTAGACTAAGTGATTACACGAGGGCCCATAAACCGAGGGAGCAGGGGGATAGAGGCCTAACACTGCTCAGGAGATGGCAGAATATTTGAGTAAAGATTCACAATGTCTGATCAAAGAGGAAATTTTGCCCTTTATGTCTAATGTCCTGTTTTCCTAATTTCTGTTGATAGTATTAAGAATTAGAGTCTAATGAAACCTCCCATTTTCAGAAGAGAAAAGTGTATTTGCTTGTCTCCTAGTCCTCCAGATGGAATACAGAACTGGCTGTGCAAGTTACAGGCTGTTACTGTAATTTTGAAAGTGATGTGAAGGTTTCAGTTAGCTAGATAGTATTTCTCTCTGACAGAGTCAGATATTTAATAGGAATCATTAAAGCAGTTCAGTTGAGGAATATAAACTAAATTCATCCAAGACTTATTATTTTTTATTATTTTCTTTCAGGAGTTAATGAAACAGCTAAATGGAATTCAGGTAATTCATCAAGTTTATTTTTGTATGCCTTTCTCTCAGCATTTCCATTTTAAAGTCAGATTTTATAGCTTTAGGTTCACAGTACAAAACTATGTAGGAAAGATTTAAATCTAGGAGTAGTTCTGACAGACTGACAATACCCTGAACAAACCTTATGGAATTAAGATACACTTTATTGAATAAAGTTAAACCTTACTGAATTGGTGTTAGTTCCTTGGGGTACTCTGTATTACAAATGCAATTGTGCGTGTGCTACTGTGGCATTGTATGTACCTTCTTAAGTAGAAGGAGGGTGCTAATATACTTCCTCCATTATCAGATTCTGAAGCCATTTGCACACACCCCTACCTCCCACCTCCACAGACACACACAAGTTAAAACTGGCTTCTCTGGAGACTGACAAAAGAGTTTTGGATAAATAACCGGAATTTAAACTTGACTCGTGCGTGGCCTTTTCCTGATCCAGACAACGGACAGGACAGGATTGGAAGAATTTGGTGTACTGAGTTAGTTCTGTGTGCTTGTTCTGAGCTGACACTGTCATGAATTTGTAACTGAAAGGAGACCCCTAATGTGTGGGGTGTTGGGCTCAAGCAAGAGTAGTCTTTATTGTTTGAGTTGGGATGATCTCGGTTAGTTTGTTAGCACGTGTGTAGGTTCTTTTAATATGTTTTCTCTGATGCTTTTTACCTTCAGAATAAAGTAGGCTTGCTTAAGAGCTGTGTGGTGCTTAGAACTGTAGCAGTCAGTCTGTTATCAGTCTGAGAAGAAGCCAGCCTGATTTTAGGCAAATTGTCATTGCTGGAAAAACTTAAAAAACCGCAAATAGTCCTGCAGCACCTTAGAGACTAATAAAAATGTTGATGGTATCATGAGCTTTCGTGAGTACAACCCACTTCTTCAGATGAATGGAGTAAAGGGGTTCAGGTTGCAAATAAATAGCAGAGAAAAAGAGGGGATAGGAAGGGAAAAAGAAGGGGGAAAAATGGAGAAAAAAATGTTGTCAATTAGAGTGTCCATGCTAAATGAGGCGAATAGTGTGGTCCATAAGTAATCTTAGTACTCGGTGTTATGTCATTAGGATGTGGAAAGTAGTGGCCTGTCCAGGTCAGGTCTTCATTTAAACCTCTATTCAAGGTGTCAGACTTGTAAATGAAACCCAGTTTTGTAGTTTCTCTCTCCAGGGGACTTTTGAAATTGCTTTGAAATAATACAGATACTTAGATCCATTAGTGAGTGCCCAGGCAAGTTGAAATGTTCCCCAACAGGTTTCTGTGTGTTACCATTTTGAATATCTGATTTGTGTCCATTAATCCTTTGTCGTAGAGACTCTTCAGTTTGTCCAATAAACAGGGCAGAGGGGAATTGCTGGCACTTGATGGAATATATCACATTAGAGGATGTGCAGTTATATGAGCCTCTAATGTGGTGGCTTATATGGTTAGGTCCTGTGATGATGTTGCTTGTATAGATGTGTGGACAGAGTTGCCGGAGTTGATTGCTGGGGTGGGTTTCTGGGTATGATGGAAGTGTGATGCGTAGTGGCTGGAAAGAATTTGTTTGAGGTTACGGGGTTATCTGTAGGCGAGGATTGGCCTGTCCCCCCAAGGCCTGTGGGAGTGAGAGGTCATTGCTCTGGATAGGTTGTAGATGGTTACTAATGCGCTGAAGGGGTTTAAGTTGGGAGCTGTAGGTGATGACCGGTGGTGTTCTGTTGTTGTCTTTGTTGGGCCTATCTTGAAGAAGCTGATGCCTAGGTACTCTTCTGGCTCTGTCAATCTATTTTTTTCATCTCTCCGGGTGGGTATTTAAGTTTTAAGAATGGCTTGATATAGATCCTGTAGGTGTTTGTCTTGCTGGAAGTAACACAGGGAACTGGGGCACTAGGGGAATACAAGTGCAGTGTCCTGAATTGTGCCTGTACAATAATTTAACCATAAAATACTACAATCTTGAATAGAAGAAAACTTTGTAACTCTGTTTTGAAATATTGCTGAAATGTTTTGTGAAGTCACTGCACCTTTTTTTTTTAAAACTATTTACCCCCTTAGGGATTCCTGCTAAATCTGACCAAAAGAGCAATTTTGTAATGTGCACACTTAATTTATGTGACAAAACTGCACCCTTGCAGTTGTTCAACTTTCCTCACAAACTGGTACAGTACATGCGAAGCCCCTCCTCCACAAGCACACATACTATGTGTGTGGCTGATTAGAAGAGCAGACTCAGTCAGGAATATTGTGTTTTATTCTCTATTATGCTGCTGATTTAGTATTTTACCTTGGGCAAATCATTAACTTCAGTCTGGCCTGCTGAGCAGTGGGGGTGGGGGGAAATGAATAGGGGCAGCTGCCCTAGGAGTCAGCGATTCAAAAGGACCCAGGGTTCCCAGCTGCTGCTGCCACTACTGCTTTAAATTGCTGCTAGAGCCCCAGGTGATGCACTCCTGGCGTTGCTGAGGGCTGGGAGGCATAGGTGTGGGCAGTGCTTTTTTTGTGACTGTACTGCCCGGTACGCAGTACCGGCACCCCCAGACACAGTACCTGCACCTTCAGTCAGAGCTCAACAGCATTTCCTTTGGAGTACAGACACCTTTATATATATATATATATATATAATATATATATATATACACACAAAAAAGCACTGGGTGGGGGACAGTTTGGCACTGAGGTCTGGCTGCCCCAGGCCCTATGCCTTCTGGGCGTAGTAGCTGGGTTCCTCCACCATGCCCCAAAGGCTGACTTCATTTAATTATTTAATTAACTGATGTTTGTAAAACACCTTGAGAGCTTTAGGTGAGGTGTGAAATACTGTGCTGTTTTCTGTTCTCTCTTCTTCTCTACTGCACTTCTTATTAAAATCCCTCTTTGTAAGGGGCTACAATAAACTTAATTCCCATATAACTGAGATATGTACATTTGTATTTTATCAATAGATACTTTTGAAAGGTTTTGCTGTATTTACTGAGTGTATCTCCAGATTGAACTGAATAATCTGACACCAACTAGATTTATTGATATTTTTTTTTTCTGTAAGAATGCAGAAGCTGTGCACTTTTTTTGCAATTATGAAGAAAGCCGAGGTAACTACCTTGTAGATGTAGATGGAAATCGCATGCTGGATCTCTACTCTCAGATTTCATCCATCCCAATAGGTAAGAGCCAGGTCGCACTAAAGCTCTTGGTTTGCTATAGAACTGCTCCTTTCTCTCTCAATCTCTGCTAAAGAAGCTGATTGAATAAACACTGAAATGGCTGACACAATGTATGCCAAATGGCAGTCTTAATGATTCACTGCTTTACATTGCATAACTGCATCTCTCTCTGGCTGAAGGGTCTACTCTAGGCTTACTTGAAGTATATTGAGACCTACAAAGAGCCATAATATTAATCTTGGGATGAATCATTGGTGAGAAAGGGGGGTAGTTCTCTAACTTTTTAAACTAGTTCCTTATTACATTTAATGGCCTAAATACAATATTTTGCCAAGCATATTGCCTTAAGGGCACAGATGCCCTTCTGAGACAAAGGCTTTCCTCCCACTCAACCTGACTTGCCAGCTTCAGACAAAACATTAATTCAAAGGCATTATGACTCTCCTATCTCTCTTCTATAGACAGTGAACATATCATTTCTGAAATCCATTTTCTAGTTTTTTTATTGGACTTGGTGATAAAATACATTATTGGTTCTAGGGATGTGAAAGATTAACCAGCTAGGTCTGGAGCAGCTCCCTGACTGCCATGGGTAGGAGGCTGCTCCAGCCAGAGAGGGGGTCTGCTGCTGACAGGAGCTGCTCTCATCCAAAGTCGAGAGTAGCCTCTGTCTGTGGGGAGCCCAGGCTTGCGCTTGGTCCCAGCTTGCACTCAGTCTCCCGCTGCGCCTCTGCCTCCCCTTTCCTCCTATGGGGATGGTGCTGGGGGGTACCAGCTTTTAAACTGGCTCCTTCCAGCGCTGACTCCTGCTCCCCCCCTTGCTGCGCCCTACCACCCCCCCTCCTCCCGTGGTGCTCTTGCTACATTTCAAAGGCTGAAGTGCTGCAGTGGGAACCAGAGCGAGAGAGGACTGCTTCAGTCCCCACTCGTGCTATTTCCATGCTGTGCCTCTGCCTCCTGTACCCCCTGGAGAGATGGTGCTGGGGGGGTACCGGCTTTTAAGCTGTCTCCCTCTAGCACTGGCTCCTGCTCTTCCCCCCCCCCCCCCCCCCCACTGCCTCTCTGTGAGAGACGCTGCAAGGGGGCAGGGGAAGCGACTAGTCTAGTCACTACTCCACTATCCGATAAGCATAAGCTTATTGGATAGTCGACTAATCGCTTACATCCCTAACCCAGACACAATTGAAAAGAATGCATGTTTATGACCATAGAGCAGGGGTGGGGGATCTCAGGCCCGGGGGCCAAATGTGGCGCCCTGGCTTTCCTGGATCTGGCCCACAAGGCTCATGGCTCACCCACCAGCATTGGAGAGTCCATGCTGGTGCTCCAAAATCTACTAGCCTGTGCCCCCCCATGCTCTGGTGTGTGAGGGGAATATGGAGTGTGTCTTTCTCTCCTTATCAGTTGGGGGCCTTATCAGTTGGTCTTGTTTGTTTGTTTGTTTGTCACTTGTGTGTGGCCCCCGACTAATTTTTCTGTGGGACCGCAGCCCCCCGACCCAAAAAAAGTTCCTCACCCTTGACATAGAATGATCAGGGAACTTGCCCCTGTATACATGTTATCTCTGACTTGTTTAAGAAAATGTTTCTGTTGGAAGAGCACCAACAAAAAGTTCTGGAGTAAGGAGAGAAACTGTAGAAACTGTGATGATTCAAACAGTACTACAGGCTTCTCTTAATCCATAATTTAGCAATGTTGAGTCATTGCAGAATTTATAGAGTATAAATCTTTGAATTAATTTTTTTGCAATTATGTTGTCAAATAATGTGCTTTGCATATTGCACCTTAATGTATAGGCATTTCAGAACTCTTCGCTACTTGCACCTTATTCCCATCATTACAGTTGATGTGCTCTCTCTCTCAGGCCACTTTTGAGAAGCCAGTTTTGTTGGCTCTAATGTGGAAACAAGAGTGGCTTGAAGGGACACTATGGCTATTTCTACATAGAGTCCCTCTTCCGCAAAAGCATATGCAAATGAAGTGCGGATTAGCATAGTGCTTCATTTGCATAAGTAATTAGGAGCCGTTTTTGCGCAAGAGGTGTTTGCACAAAAAGGCATCATCTACACAGCACCTTTTTGCACCAAAAAACCCCTCTTGCGCAAGAGCCGTTCTTCCTCATATTTTCAGGAAGACTGGCTCTTGAGCAAGAGGGGTTTTTTGGCAAAAAGGCACTGTGTAGATGGCTCCTAATTACTTATGCAAATGAAGTGTGGCAATATGCTAATCTGTACTTCATTTGCATAGGCTTTTATGGAAGAGGGAAGCTGTGTAGATGTAGCCTATGTGTTTGTGATCTAAAATATATCTAATCAAAATGGGATTTGACCCTGGATTTCAAAAATAAAAAGGAGTTAAGCATTATCCTAGCCCCTTCTTCATCTACAGCAAAAAAGTGCTACATGAGGCACGAGTCCTGAAGGAAAATAGTGCATGATTATGTAATTAAAAACTGTATTATAATGCATACACACAAGAGGGCCAAACTGAGGTGGTAGATCAAAAATGCCAGAATTATTGGTAACTTTCAAGTGTTCGCTTTACAACCTTATTGTTCTTTTAACTTGGGTTGTGGGTAGATATGCAAAGAGTTGTTATATATAAAATATTTTTCATTTATTGTATATCCTTAGATTTAAAAATCTAGCAGTAATAAACCTATATTTCACATATGCCATGCTTATTATGGAAGTAAGGTGATGACATTCATGAAAGATGTATCTTAGTGTGTGTAGTTCACATCCTTTAAGAAGTTTGTTTCTCAAATTGTGTACTAATCACACAATTATCTTTTTATTTGTTTTAGTCTTCACCATATTTTGCATGTAGTTACCACACTAACAGGATCATCATCAGTTCTTAAATCACCATGATCAGCCCTCACAGAAAGAGAGCCAATCAAAACACACCATTCATGTTGTTCTAGCCAGTGTCTCAGTCACCAGCTGGGCAGGGTGTCTGTGACCTGAATTTTTAGATGCCTGTGAGAAATATGCAAAAATGGGAGAAGAAATGTTTGAAATACAAATTATTCCAATTAGAAAACAAATCTGTTAGGATAAAATCACCTGTGGTACAAGATCTCAAAAAACTTTAATTTAATAATGAAAAATTCCTGACAACTCTCACTCCTTTGCATCTGAAATGTATAAATAAGATGAAAAATGGTGGCCTTGCTTATCCAATAGAGAAGAAACTTCCATAGCATATGAAACAATGTTAGTAGACAACGGTACTTTCCCATTGCTATGTATCATTAACTCCCCATTGCTACCATCCTTATTTAGCACAGAACAAGCGGATTGAATTTTTCAACAGCATATACTGGTTTTAGGTCAGTGTTTCTCAATCAGAGGTCCAGGGACTACCGTGGCACCCAAAGCAGGTTTCAGGGAGTCTTCCAAGCAGGATTGGCGTTAGCCTTCCTAGAGTGAAAAGCCAAATTAACACTGTGCAGTGCTGAAGCTTTGGGTCAAAACAACACTGTGAACATAAAAATGGCCATTGTGGGTCAGACGAAAGGTCCATCTCACCCAATATCCTGTCTTCTGACAGTGGCCAATGCCAGATGCCCAAGAAGGATGAACAGAACAGGTAATTATCACATTATCCCTCTCCTGTCATCCAGCCTCCGACAAACAGTGGCTAGGGACACCATTCCTACCCATCCTGGCTAATAGCCATTGATGGACCTAACCTCTATGAATGTATCTAGTTATTTTTTTTAACCCTTTTAAAGTCCTAGTCTTCACAACATCCTCTGGCAAGGAGTTCCACATCTTCTGTCCAAGGAGTTTTTCAGCTGTTGTTACACATTTACACAATTACCCACATTTTAACATTTGTAGAGAATATCCATAGAGGATATCTGTGGGCTCTTTTCTATTTGAAAAATTGTTTCCTCTATGCTCACTCTTTGTCCATACAAAGTTGTAAGAGATCAGAATCCATTAACAGTGCTCTTATTTCAGTACTGCGCCCCTTTCTTCAGTATTGTCTATGTCGCCACAATTAAGGCATCTTTTTAAAAAATATTTAAGTGCGCCAAAGAATTCTCCTGGCATTTTGTACACCCTTCAGCTTTCACATACAGTGACAGATTATTTAAACTGTTTTTTCAGTACTCTGTACAGCACAGTTGTACCTCCCAGGATCTGCTTTGGGTCCCAGAAATCTGAGTTCATTGCTATCTGTGAGCCCAGCTCTCATACTCCAAAAGCCACTAGTTTTGTTCCCTTGGGAGCATGGTGACAATCCTGGTCTTAAGAAACTATAGTTCAGTTCTTGACAACTGCTTAGGTTATGGATTTAAAATGTTCAGAAACAGCAAGCTTCCTGAACTACATATAGTTAAAAGATTGGAGATCTGCTATGAAAAACAAGATAGTGTCAATAGAGAGAAATGGCAAGACTGGCCTCTACATGCATTAAGGCACTGTTAGAGACGTGGCAGCTGCTGGTGGAGCTAGGCTATAGATTTCATGTTTTGGAAAAGGATACTTGCTCAGCATGAGAGACAAGGAATGATGTTTAAAAGACTCTTTGAACTAAAGACACTGGACTATTTCCTGCCTAAGATACACTTGAACTTCTTCAATCCAGCAACCCTGGGAAACAGGCTATGCCAAATTAAAGATTTTGCTAGGCCAGAGAGGACGCTGCAGAATCTGGGCATGTTAGTGGTGCAGCGCCTGGGAGCACATGCGGTTCCATGCCCCACGTTGCTCCCAGACACCACCTCCTGCAGCTATGGGAGTGGCAGGGAAGTGCATCAATGCACTGCCATTCCCCCAGTTGAGGGTATGGGGAGTGGCAGTATGCAAAGCCACTTCCTGCTCTGCACCATGGATGTTCCTGGAGTATGGAGAGTCAAATGTACCAATAACTAAAACAAGGTACTGGCAGACTCATCCCTCATTACATGGGATGTGCAGCTACTCTATGCCTGTCCTCTTTTCCTCTTGTGTTCCAAGTACTCCACACGATCCTGGGGGACGGCGCCTGTGTCATCCTTAAAGCTCCAACATGGCCACAACAAAACTGGTGTACACACCTCATTTGCATGATGATATGCCCTCTGATCTCTCTCCATCCAATTCCTTTTGCAGGTTGTGGGTTTCATCCTCCATCTCAATCCACCTACTTCACCTGAAAACATGGCTCCTTCATGGTTCCAGAATGTGGAAATAAGATGTTCAGAAGCAGTTAGACAAGTGCTCAGTTAAACAAGTACTCTTTAATAGCAAACTCAGTATGACTAGAAGCACTTATCTTCACAAACGGACTAGATTCCAAGCCTGGTGCATCTACAATAGCACTTGATTGCCACTTATCTGGAACTATATTTTACACCATAAGCAACTGGGGTTAGTGAGCTCCTTTCATGTGCATTTGGCAGACACTATGACCTTTCACTATGAGATAAAAGTCCATTCCATCTTGAGCCACCCATTCATAGAATGATTCCTGAAAGGTCTCCCAAATGCTTACCCTCGCATATGGGATCCAACCCTGGATTGGCACTCTGGCCTCTTTCTACACTCTCTTACAAGACCTCCATTCAAACTAATGGCAGCATGGTTCTGTGTTCATTTCTATGAACCCACATTTCTTGGTACTATCACCTCTGGATAGTAGGTTGATGAAATTGGAGCACTTATGACACCTCTCCCTCCCCCACAATTTTTCACAAAAACAAGGAAACAACTAGAGGGTTTGGGATATTGGATTTGGTGTTGACCCACAGGGATGAATTGGTTCATGGGAGGGTCCTATAACTCATGCTGCAATCTAAGGCAGAATGTCTGCATCACAGTTGAAGAGCTGCTTAGCCTTAGCCCTGTAAGCCCAGGCTAGAGGCAGTTATCTAATTGTGGTGTAGGCCTAAGCTAAGAAGATGGGGCTGCTGACCCAAGTGCCCTTGTTGGCAGTGGTAGAGGCTGCCACCTGTTTGCCATTCCAGTCTAAAATGTTCATTATATTCTGCTTCTAGCACTTTTTCTTTGTCTACAAAATTTATGTAATGATTAAATGGAAAGAAGAGGAGATGAGTTATTAGTCTCCCATGGATGTAAGTGCAGCTCAGAAATACCTGGGGGATTAAAAATCTAGTAGCCTAATAGGCACCTTGTTGTTCCGGGGAAAGAGTCAGACTTCAGGGGCTTCACATCACTAATCTGGGGTTTGTGTGTGGAATAGGGAAGCCACAAGATGTATCAGTGGAGAGAGAAGAATGAGCAATATGAGGAGGGAGTCAGAATGGCAGGGGTTAGGAGTGGAGAATAGGAAGAGGATGGCATGAGTAAGGGGGTGTGGACGGAAAAATGAAAGAGAATGGGGAGAGGACACTCTGAATTTGTGCTTTGGAAAGGGAGGGGGCATCTGAATACATGCCTGCATTCTTGAAGCCATTCCAATAAAGGCATCATAACTACAGATTTTTACAAGTAATAAGAAAGCTCGTGTCTAAGTTTCTTGGATAGTAGCCTGTGTTAATGTCAGCATTCCACAGGGTTTAATATGGAGGGTCTCATGCAACCAATAGTCTCTCAATAGCAATCGAACTTCATTCCCTCCAACATACCCAGATATGTCCCCTGATATATTCAGCACAAACTCTGTTGTGTTGTCTGTGTCTGGGTAAGCAGATGTACTTTCTTCATAATAATCTTAACTGATTCCTGGAAATATGGCACACAATTAAAATACAGTTGAGATTTTAACTCAATTGTACACCAAAATATTCAAAACAGTGTTTGATCCTTTGTCAGTTTAGTCTAATATGTCAATGCAGGAAAGAAAAGTCTGTTACAATGAAATTAAAACAAGGAATGTAGGGGGTCTTTATGGACTTAGAGTATGTCTACACTGGGAAGATTTGGCGTCAAAAGTGCTGTCATCAAGCAAAAGTCACCAAAAATGAAAACTGATCAAACCAGTTTTTCAGGCTTCCACTGTCAACATTTCATAGCCACGTTGTCAACAGATTGAGCAAAGCAATGTGAGTAAGCATCCCACAGTACAGTGTTGTGGAAAGGCAAAACTGTTCTGTGAGCTCTTCGTGCTGAGAAATGTCAGCACAACAGTCTCTCCAACCCTTCCCTTGCAGCAGCACTCTACTTGCCTCTGTGTTCCTAGCAGGGCAGAACAGGAAGAAGCATTCCAATTATTTGCTCTTTGTTCCCCAAACGGAACAGTTGTTAGATACTTCCTGGAGCTTTGAAAGCGGAGCCCTGAATCCTGCAGGGCAGCAGAGATCACAAAACACTAAGGACAGCAATCAGGGCAGGCATTGTGAGATATTGGCGGAAGCCAGTTCTCTCAGCATAACAAATATCAGAGTCCACACTGGCTCTTTGTCAACAATAAAAGGAGGGGGAAAGTCTCTTGCAGAGGTGTACGTTTTTTGTTGCCAAAACTGTTTTTTTTTTCGCCAACAAAATGCACATTGTTATATAAATGCTCTCACTGTTTTGTTCCCAAAAGGCAGGTTTTAGCGACAAAACATGGCAGTTTATACAAGGCCTTAGTTATGAAATCAATATGAAGTCAGACTCCATCAGTACCAAGGAAAATTAGGTTTTCAAATCATCAAAGAAATGAAGTATAAAGTAATGTAGAGATTCCTGCCTAGATTCTCATATAATTTTAAAATAAGACTTTAGAATAGATATACTAGGCCCCAATCCTGCATTTATCTGCATATCACTCTTAAGCACAGGTGGTCCCATGAATTAGTGATAGGCATACGTTAAGCATTTGTTAGCCTAGTTAGCAGCCTGTAAGACTGCAGTGTTTCCCTGTGAAAAGGGCAGAAAATATTCTTTCAGTCTCAGATAGACTCTCTTGTTTTAGTTTAAGGAAAGCAAGAAAGAACCAGGTCTCAGCAGTAATATGACAGAGCAGCTCTGAGAACAAATATGCTTCTACAGACAGGCACTGAATACAGGCTTGATTATCTTTCCTGTAGTGAATTCCTTTGTTGATGGAATAGTATTTCAAGGGCTTGCTCCTTCTGTTTAGAGTATTCAAACAGTAGGTTTTTCTTCCCAAGGGTAGGTGTATTTAGGGTTCCATTTTGTGACCCTGGTTCTCAATGTATATCTGTGACTGTTCAGTTTTAGTCTTCAGTGAAAACAGTAACTTAGGTCTCCACCTGTTCTGTTTAATTTAAACAATGGAAAGGAACAGTTGTTATGCTTAAATGAAGCACACAAGATCTTTTATAGGGGAAAAGGCAGTACACCACATTTATTGAGAATACAACAGTAATATATGCTTTTCAGTCACTCGCACACACAAACACCATACACACACAGTCCCGCCAGACGATGTTATAGTTACCAGTCCAGAGTCTCTATCAATCTAGTGGCCAGCTAGATCGATCACAGAGGGGGAGCAGGACCTTTGTTGGTTGCGATCCAATGCTCTCCTGGAGTTGGTGGCAAGACGAACCCAAAGTTCCATGGCAAAGCACCCTGCTTTTATAATCCTTTTCTCTGTTGAAGTCTATGGATTTTGCTGTGTCAGTCTGTTGTCACATAGATACCACTTTCACACACAAATAATCTCTACAAGGACTTTCAAAGAAAAGCACAATACAACAGTACCCCATATTGGGCAAAGCAAAAGGCATTGTAAATCAACCAACTAAGACTTCAGCCTTCAACATTCCTCTAATCTCATTAACATAGACACAATAACAAAACTCTGTCTCTTTACTTACTAAACTCACTACGCTTTAAAACAAAGAAATATATGTCTTACTAAAGGGCTTAGTTTAATGAAATATTAAATGTGATCATGTATTACATTACATTGCTACATTATTAAACCTAAAATACAAATATAAAAAGAATAAAACTTTCAACTCCAACATATCCCCCTTTTCACTCCTCGAGAACAATTATTGAGTGGGTCATATCTTATATAATTGTTTCATGGCTACATACTGGAAGGCAATTTGAGCTTGTGGTGGCAATTTCATAAACATTCTTTTTGTCCAGAAATACATACATATATTCCAATTAGGCAAATGCAGGATAATATCAATACAGTTATCAGTGAGTGAAGCATAATTGACAATATACCTTTGGACGTGGGAGACCAGCCTGTAAAAACATCATACCAGTGATAAGCAGTAAGTTCTTTTTTAGCACCAGCAATTTTAATCATATCCCCATTTGCATGTGTTATTTGAAGAACTTGTTTTCCCGCATACTTTTGAGTTCCTAAAATATAAATATAAAAAGAATAAAACTTTCAACTCCAACGCAGTGTCTGACAGCAAATAGAAGAGGGTGGGTGCATGCAAACTGGTTGGGGCTCAGTTGAGTTAAGTTGATGCTAATGGAAGCATTTGATGAACATGGTAAGGATGAGAGGACAGCTTTGACTGAAGGAGTTTGGCTGGCCTTAGCCAATATAAAAATCTGTTTTGAGGTTACTTAGGACACACGACTGACACAGGAAGTAGCTACCACAGGTGGTTTAGTCAGAAATGGCTGGCAACATTTCTCTGCAAAGCAGACTGTGCACCATTTGTCAGTGTCCTATGGTCTAATTATTTATATGCATTCTTATTGGGGCTACCCATAACAAGGACTCAGAACCTTCAGCTAACATGCAGTGTAGCTGCTCTTTTGTTGAGTTTGGTGAGCTATGGTGAATTCATAACCCTGGTGTTCTCTGCTCTGCATTAGCTACCTTTTTTGCAGGCATGTAAGTACAGTCTAAAAGTAGCTTGAGATGGAGTTATTTGAAAATCACCGTTATTTTTAACGGGATTATTCCAATCACTGCAAATGAAAAGAAACTTAAATGCAACAAGAGCTCAATTTGGTGTTCAGTCCAGTTCATTTAGATACATAGTTGCCACTTGTGATTACTAGAGATAATTAAGAAGACATTTTCATTAGTATATGGGTTTGGAGGGGGTTTTAATATAGTTTTTCCTTTTCCTTTTTATTGCAGTTTGAGACGTGTGATATATGTAGGATGGCATGTTTGGTACTTTAAAATCAACTGTGTTAGGAAGTTGTTTATCTGAATGCCAGTGTTCTCAAATGTAAGACCAATAACTGAGTTTCAGATGGCTTGAAGAAAGACAAATGTATTAATTGTGTCTACTTCTAAATGCTTGTCCTATTATTATCATTTATTAGGTCTACATTTATGATTGTGAGAATCTGGGACAGTGGTGTCCTATTAGGAATGTGCAGTTTTCAAAGAGTCCAGGGGCTTCATTTCAGATGAAATTTCTAAAATCTGATGCTTTCTTGAATCTTTTCCATCTAAAAAGTTGGTGAGGACCTACTTCATGTAACTCCTATCATTTTCAGTTAAGTTGGAAATACCTGACAATAGTATTTCTTAAGACATTTTGTTATTTCTGTCTCTGGAGCCATCTGAAACAAAGTAGTGCGAGGGCCTGTGAAAATAACTTAAATTTTAGTTTTATTTTAACTGAACTTTCTTGAGTCTAAAGAAATGTTCATAGTCTCTTCCATTTAGGGCAGATGTTTACACTGCCTATTTTTGTCAAATTGTCTTGCATCTCTATGGCATACATATGGCCTTTATGGCCTTTAATATCCTTACTGCAAAAACCACTTAGTGCAATAGCTAACAACCTGATCCTGCAAGTTCTTAAGCACTTCCTGAGAGGTACTGAATACAGAGATGCTTTCAGTGAAATCAGTATGAATTGCAGACAGTTAGCACCCTCTCAGATCAGGCCTTCAATTCACAAAGAGCTTATTGCAACAATATTGGAGAACAAAACTTGCTGGACAATCAAACCATTTTAACTCTACTTTCCCATTCAACTCCAGCTGTATGTTATATATCACTAGCCACAGGTCATACAGGTTGGGTTCCATATGTATTCTGTTTATCATAGTCGAAGAAGAATCCTCCTATTTTGATATTCTGAAGTAGTGTTAAAAATAATTATTGTGAGCACATGTAATATCACATGTATGACCTTTCTGTCCATCCACTCACTTCTTTTCTCCCATTCATCTATTTAAAAACAATTCATTTTTGCTGTAGTGTGTTGTGATGAAATGTACTGTATTGGAGGGGTAGCAAAACTTTTTTGAATTGGGAGCCACTGACCCACAGAAAAACACACCTCACAGATGTGACTTTTAATGTATAAGCAAGAAAAAGAAGAAAAAACAACAACAAATGGTCTGGTAGCACTTTATAGACTAACAAAACATGTAGATGGTATCATGAGCTTTCGTGGGCACAGCCCACTTCTTCAGATTACCAGAGTGATGAGTTTAGGATGTGTGCACCCAAAATTAATAGGAGAGGGGGAGGCACTGCTATAGATATTGGAAAACTGGACAGTCTCTGCAGGAAAGAATCAATGGACACAAATCAGATATACATAAAGGAAACATACAGAAACCTATTGGGGAGCATTTCAATCTTCCACATCACACTTTAAAAGATCTCCAAGTAGCTGACTTGTCACACACCAGTTGTACAAGCCAGATCCACAGGGAAGCATTGGAATTAGAGTTCATCCACAAATTCAGTTCACATGCTAATGGACTCAATCGTGATGAAAGTTGGTTGGGACACTACCAGTTTAACAGTCATTGAAGGTGCAAACAGCTCTTTGTGCAGTATCCTTCCTGACATTGGAGTCTATCTATTGACTTTGATTCTTATCTGCTTCGGTTTAACTACCCAATCTCAGATACTTACTGATTCCCTCTGCTCTGTGTCTCCCACTCCCCTTCCTTTTTCTTCCCTCCCCCCTTCCCTTCCCCTCAAAAAATGAGGAAAAACGGCTCTTGCGCAAAAGGGGTTTTTTTGCACAAAAAAGAGCCAGCTACACAGCGCTTTTTTGTGCAAAAACCTCTTGCGCAAAAGGGATCTGAGGAGGAAATGCAAATGAGAGTGTGACATATGCAAATGAGTGCTCCATTTTTTTTTATTTTTTTTTTTATAATGGAGATTGCCTATCTCCTAGGACTGGAAGGGACCTCGA
>JANRFK010001605.1:28030949-28042016 GCA_030068395.1 Apalone spinifera | reverse complement strand
TGAGGACAGTGAGAAGGGCAGGAGTCAGGACAGCAGAGGAGGGTGAGGAGTGGGAAGGCAGCAGGTACCAGGGGAGTTGATGGAGCAAGGGGAGGAGACTTGGCAGCAGAATGGAAAGGTAGCTATTTTATTAATAACTTGGGTGCCACAATGGCACATCCAAACAAGCCACATGAACTCAGTATGGTGTACAACACAAAATTCATTCTGCTCATGGGAGGAAACTCTCAGAGGAAACACTTCCCCCCCCCCCCCAGCCTCTCCACCCCCGCATTAATGTCACACACATTGGGTTAATGCAATTGCAGGATAGTTGCATGGGGAGGAGTTGGGGGGCGGGCCAAACTAATCCCTATTGGTAGGAGGATGGGGGGAAAAGTCCTTGGGGGTGGGAGGGGTGTCACATAACACTTTTTACTTTTGGTCATGTGCCCATCTTGCCCGGAGAGGGCTACCTCCAGAGGCGTGGCTAATGGGGGCAGGGGTGTGGCTAATGAGGGGTCAAAGTACATTTAAAATATTATTTGGGTGCACACCCTAATGAAATGTGCTGTGCATGCCTATGGCATGGATGTTCCATGTCTGAGAAAGGTGGAATATACCTTCTCGGCAGAGGTCCAGTAGGAAACCTTCCACAAGTGAAGGTTGGTGAGGTTCTCCCACTGGGAGATGGAGCGAGGCATCTCTTCAGAACACACTCCAATACAGTTGGTTCTCTGCTACCTGCTACAACTTCAGTGCCAAAGCATGCATTATCTCTCCAGTAACATGCATCCCTTGACCATGTCAGCTTTCCATGGGCCAGTCCAAGGTCAAAAGTGTTTCAGCATGACATGATGGTGAGGTTTCTGTGGGGTCTCGAGTGACTTTATCTGCAGCTGTGGGGTCCTGTCTTCCATTGGGATCTTAACCTAGCCCTGGATGTCAGAAAGGCCTTGGCCTTTTATTCTGCAAGTCATCTCAGTTGGCTGGCCAACTGGATTACCTCATCTTATTTGGACCTGCTCTGATCTAGCCAGGGATACCTGCTGTGGAT
The DNA here is from genome assembly GCA_030068395.1 of Apalone spinifera. Classification (NCBI taxonomy): domain Eukaryota; kingdom Metazoa; phylum Chordata; order Testudines; family Trionychidae; genus Apalone; species Apalone spinifera. Next base: position 28,040,980 of record JANRFK010001605.1, on the reverse strand, counting down.
TGTGTGGGCCCATTCAACTAGAGGCCAGGCATCGTTAGTGACCTTCTGGGTATTTGTGCTGATCCAGGACATCTTTAGAGCTACAACATGGTCCTTGGTCCACGTGTTCATGGCTCACTACGCCCTCATTCAGCAGGCTAGAGACAACACTTGATTCGGCAGGCCTGTCCTACTATCAAAACAACCGTGAACTCCTACCTACTTCCATAGGTACAGTTTAGAGTCTTCTAATGTGGAATGGACATGAGCTATCTTTCTCAAAGAAAAGACCGTTATATTTTGCAACTGAAGTTCTTTGAGATGTGTTGCTCATGTTCATTCCACAACCTGCCCTCCTTCACCACTGTCAAAGTTTCTGGCATGAAGGAACTGAGGGTGGGGGGAGCAGGGCCTTAGGATTTATGGGGCCCTACAGAGGACTATTAAACTGGTGCTCCTATTCCCAATGGCAATCTGAGGGAGAGGGGACATGATTTTTAGAAAAGTGATTTTATAATCTTCAGGAACACACTAATGGAATATTTTAAAGCAAATTGTAAACCAAGACCATGTAGGCTAACAGTAAATTCAGAAACTGACTATGTACTGGGGATTCCAAATGCTGTTAAGTGGCTCCATTACTACTCAAATGGCTCTTTCACAAGTCCAGTGCTAATAGATCTGGCAGGCTTTTTCACTATTTAGTTAACTACCTCCTCTTTATAGTTAGACTCACCAGGGATAAGAAGAGGTGAGTGGATGGTGGTGCCCCAAATTTTTGGGTGCCCTGTGCAACTGCATGTTCTGCGTCTAGGTAAGGACGGCTCTGAGAGGGAGCATGCAGCACCCCTTATACTGCGCCATGGTGGCTCCACTCCAGGGATCACTAGAGCCACTCCCTTAAGGTTGCTGCCAAGGGAGGAACTTCTGACACTGGTGCATGTGGCAAGCATGCATACCTACTGTGGAATGGACATGAGCAATACATCTCTAAGAACACCAGTTACAGAAAAGTAACTGTCTTTTAGTATTTGCAAAGCAAACTGAAGATAAAATGCTAAATTGCCAGATATTTGTCTTTAATATTCATGATATTTGAAGGAGATCAGATAATCATAAAGGAATAAAGACTATTTCTTGGCAAAGAAATTTATACATATACTTTATTAAACTTGCTGCCTGAGGAGTGAAACACACTTGCATTTTAGTTGAGGCAATAGCTAAAAGTGGCAAAAATCTTGCTGTCTCTCACTCTGATGCACATATTCTTGTCTGGCCATTTGTTTACATGTAGAATGCTTGTGTGTGTTGTACAATCCAGTTATGTAATCCTCCTTGTGATTCCATTCCAGTGAGCTGCACTGCCACCTTCCTGTTGTTTTGAATAATTCAGACACATATCATGTGTTTGGTTTCAGGCTCCAGGCTGTCCTGATTATAGTATTCTATCCTTTATGGGTGGTTTCCATGGAAGAACGATGGGTAAGAAAAACACTTCCCCCTTTTCCTTTCTCAACTGATATTAGACACAGCAGTGCATATTTATTTCATTTTATTTAAACCTTTCAAAATGAAAGGTTCTTATGCAATTAATTGGTGATAGAAATATGATCAGTAAAAACACATTGATTCATTAAAATATCAGTTTAGGCCCATAGTTTTGCCATGTACACTATTAATAATCTATCATTCTGGGTGACAGGTTTCACAAGATACTGCTTAATACCATTTGGTTCTGCCAGTGCAGATGTGAGAGTTTCATGTGGTAAACATGTTACTTAACTGCTACAGCTTTGAACTTTGAGGAGCTGTAGATTGATTGGGAACATGGTTTGGTCCTCTCAGTAACTGTGAAGAGGAAACACAGTTTTAACCAAAGTGGCTGTTACCCTACTGTAAGCAAATTCTCCTAACTTTTTAAAAATTACTTTTAAAATAGTGTAGATGCCATCCAACTCCTCAGAATGATGCTCTGCCTAGTAGAAATGCACTTGTGCATTTTCAAACTCAGTGAATACTGCAGAATAATTTTATATAAATAAAATGGAATCATCCAGTCCTTTTCAATAGCCCAGTAGAAGTCTGTTTCTCTCCTCCCAGAATGTTTCTTTCCATATTTCTTTCAATATTTCTAATGAGCTTTTGTTTTAATTTTGGGGTTTTTGGGGGACTTAGGCTGCTTAGCTACAACTCACTCTAAAGCAATTCACAAATTAGACATCCCCTCGTTGGACTGGCCAATTGCTCCATTTCCAAGACTAAAATACCCCCTGGAAGAGTTTGTGAAAGAGAATCAACAGGAAGAAGCCCGCTGTTTAGAGGAGGTGAGTGCTTCACTCGCTGAATTCTGTTTTCATTTTGTAATAATGAATATGGGATTATCTGTTACTAATGTGGAAGAAAAAATTCAGGAATTGGAACAGCCCTAAGCTGTTATGGTTAAAAGATTGCCTCTGCTGCCATTTAAAAAGAACTATCTACTGTGAAATTATGAATGATCTGCAGAAATTTGCCCCCCAAATGAAATTTCACATGCAAAGAAAGGTTTGTTTAAAAATATCTGAATTAATTTTCTCTCCCAAATTAGGGAGAGGGAAATGTGCACAAGGGTGAGCCTCAATGTGCTTAGTATCAGAGGAGTAGCCATGTTAGTCTGAATCTGCAAAAGCGGCGAGGGGTCCTGTGGCACCTTATAGACTAACTGAAGTGTTTGGAGCATAAGCTTTCGTGGGCAAAGACCCACTTTGTCAGATGCATGTAGTGGAAATACATGCATCTGACGAAGTGCTTAGTCCTCTGAAAAACAACTCTGTAAAAGTGACATAGGTTTTCCCGATTTATGTAGTACTAGAAGACTTACCCAGCATTGCCTGGGGCTGTGGCCAAGGCTAGCTGTCTTCTCCCCAGGGATCACCCGGAATGGCAGGGACCACTCTGCCTGCCTGCTGACATCTTTCTGGGGCCAGCTTGTTGCAGGGGGAGCCCCACCAGCTTCTCCCTGGGGACAGGGTGGGAGGAGGATTGTACAGGCTGCCCACCGGCTTCTCCCCAGAGGCAGCCTGGGACGGTGGGGGCTGCACGCCATAGTGGCTGGCAACTGCTCCCTAGGGTGACAGACCGTGTTGCCAGCCAGTGGCTGCTTCCTAAAGCTGGGCCACTTGCTGCCCCTGTTGGTCATTTGTGAATATAACTCTCCCTGCTCTCACACCTCTCCCTTTCCATTTGATATGAAACAATCACATTCCATGCACATCCCATTGTCTTGGCACAACTAAAACCTGATCTTGCTTTATATTATAAGAGGCAGCTGCCTACCAAATTTGGTGGTCCTAGCTCGTACTGTTTTAAGAGGCGTTTTTGAACAGATCGATGGATGGTTACACAGTCAGATGCACCAGCTCTCTAAAATATGTAGTAGATTTCTGGATTCAGGCTCTGACCCTATAATCATCTCAGTGGAGGGAGACATTGGCATGGCTCCCCAGTGAAGCCATTAAGTCTGCCTATGCAGGTGTAGTAGGGGCTCTGTGCAGAGCCAGGGATAGCTCAGTGGTTTGAGCACTGGCCTGCTTAAACCCAGGATTATGAGTTCAATCCTTGAGGGGGCCATTTAGGGATCTGGGGCAAATCTTACAGGGATGGTACTTGGTCCTGCCACAAGGGCAGGGGACTGGACTTGATAATCTCTCTAAGTCCCTTCCAGTTCTATAAAATAGGTATATCTCCATATATTATTATTATTGATAATGTGTTGGAGGGGTTTAAGTTGTAGGCTGTAGGTGATGACAAATGGAATTCTGTTGTTTTTTCTTTTTGGCCAGTCTTGAAGTAGTTCATGTCTGGATATTCTTTTGGCTCTGTCAATCTGGTTTTTCACTTCTCTGGGTGGGTATTTCAGTTTTAAGAATTCAAACCAAAATAATACCAGGAAAAATTACAGGCAAAGCAAATGTTTTTGGGATGCATACTGCTACAACAAACACTGGAAAACCAACATGTCAGTGGGAAAAGTAAAAATTAAAAGGATCAATGCACAAACTTACAGATATAAAGAGTTGACAATTTGTTTGAAAGATCTGATAGTAGCTAATCAGCACCTTCAGAAAAGTGTCACTTTTAATAGCATGAACTGTTATCAGCCCCATGAAGTTCAGAGTGGAAAGTTCCAGATACAAAGTATATTAATAACCATGAACCACTGGGAGTCTGAGATTTAATTAAAAAAATTATGTAAGATACTGTCAGCAACAGAAGTTTTGCACTATTTAATCTGATTAATTTCAAAACATCTGCAGTACGTTTGGGTGACTGGAAAAGAGGACATTGTAGATTTCCATGTAAAACAAATAATTCAAAATGATAAAATGAGGTTTCAACACAATATGTAACTGGGTTTTTTCTTCAGTATCATTTGAGTGACTTAATAAACTAAAGTGGTTTTGATTATTTCACTGAGTTTTGCTACAACTTTTAAACAAGCATTATTGTAAATTAATGTGAGAGGTATTAAAATGGTTTAAAGTTACAGCATTTTAACATAATTAAAATTAAGAATTAAGTAATGGTCCTAAGTTTTGCAACAATCACATATTCTTTCATGTTAATGTTTGTGGGATTTGATGTATTCATAGCAAGCAGTGGTTTTTGCACCAAATTAATTCAGCTTCTGATGTCAGGAAGGACTATTTTCCTGGGAGGAAACTTGCCAATATATACTTGGGAGGAAAATGTAATATCTGTGTTTGACATACAGGTGGAAGATCTGATTGTAAAGTACAGAAAAAAGAAGAGGATTGTTGCTGGAATAATCATTGAACCAATTCAGTCAGAAGGGGGAGACAATCATGCTTCAGATGATTTCTTTAAGAAGTTACGGGACATAGCCAGAAAGGTAAAGCAAACATTTAGATATCCACCAAATGGTGGTTTGAATTTGCCAGACTTCATTCCTGCTTCTCAAGTTAACTGATGTTTTCTCCAGACCATTTCATTGATTTTCCCATAATCCCCTTCTGAAGACTAACGTAAGGTTAGAGACCTCCTGAAAGCCCTCTGGAATGATGTTGGTGGCAATGATGTGTATGTGCTCATACCCAACAGTGCCTCTTCTCCAGCACAGTAACATCTCCTGTTCCATTTGACATATTCTCAGAGAGTTAGCAGTGACTTGTTCTGTTGAATAGTTCTCCCACTCTCAAAGGAGAGTAACAGAGAGGTAGCCCTGTTAGTCTGATCTTGTAAAACAAAAGGAAAAAATATGTAGCACTTTAAAGACTAACACTAATAAACTATTTTGTTAGTTTTTAAAGTGCTATATATTTTTTCCTTTTGTTTTCTCAAAGGAGACTGAGAGATTGGGCCAGTCAGATAATTCCTGAAGCTTTAGGGGGTAGCCAAGTTAGTCTGTACAGGATAAACTTAAAAAACAACAAATGGTCTGGTAGCACTTTATAGACTAACAAAACATGTAGATGGTATCATGAGCTTTCGTGAGCACAGCCCACTTCTTCAGATGACCTGAGTTTTGAGTTTCGGATGTGCAGACCCAAAATAAATAGGGGAGTATAGAGAGTGGGAAAGGAAAAAAAATGGAAGGGGGTGGGAAACAAGGAGCAGGGGGGATGAAAATATCAAAGGGAAAACCAACTAGGCAGAGCTAGTAACCTATAAGTACCTAAACATTGGATAGTTAAAAGAAGCAGATAAGGATCATAGGATAGCAATTAGATAGGAAGGGTACTAATGCAAGAATCTATACAATGAGCTGTTGGCACCTTCATTGAATGTTAGGTTGATAATGTCCCAGACATCCATTATCTCGATTGAGGAGGTCATCAGTGTGAGAATTGAATCTGTGGATGAATTGTAATTCCAACACCTCTCTGTGTGTTTGGCTTGTAGAATTGGTTTGTGACAAGACAGCCAACTGGAGATCTTTTAAAGAGTGATTAGGTAGATTGAAATGTTTTCCAACAGATTTCTCCTGGTTCTGTATCAGTTATTTACCCTACAAGGCTAACGTCCCTGGAAAGGCTCACACACAATTCCAGGAATAGAAGGGATGGTGAACAAATATTTTTTCTTTTTGTAACATTTTCATTTGCAAATATAGACCCAGCAACAGTAAAAGCAGAAGTTGAGTCCAGATGTAAGTTCAGATGTTCCAGTAAATGACAAAAATCAACAAAATGTCTTATGACATTTGAAATGTCAGGGCAACTATTTAAAGGGGGGGAGAAGAGAACTACCTTGCACTTTCTTCTTGTAAATGTTCCAGGGGAGAAACTCAAATGTGTGTTCATAGAAAAACATATTAATGACATTTGGGTACCCTGTTTGGCAGGGTGAAGCAGCAGCATTTTCTGTTGTTAACAAGTGCTCTGACTGCCCACTCTTTTTTCTCATAGTGGCATCATGTGAGCAGATTAGATGAGATGGACAAGTGTGAGATTAAATCAAGCAGTTTTAGTCTTGCCCAAACAGAGGACATGTCAGTGTTGTAACGGTATTTTGTTGAGAACACCCAGTAATCTGTTCTAATGTGAGTCTTCAAACATTGGTTTAGGAATCTCCTTGCCTACATAGGATCAGCGAAATAGTCCATTGCTAGTGACATCTTTTTTTCAAAAAGGGGCTTCATGGGCTGCAGGGAACATAGGCAAGGGGAAGGCATTGCCTTCCCAAAACTGCACATGCTCTCACCACCCAGGAGGGCTGGGGCCATGATGCAGCTGCCCAGCTCTCTGGCCGCCAGATGCTCCAGCCACACCAACCACTGGCATGGGTGAGACTAAGTTGTCTGGGGATTTCTGGAGGCTGGGGACAGTAACCTGGGGTGGGAGTCAGGCTTGGCTCCCCAGAGGGTGTGGGGAGTTGTGGAAAGGGCGGCACCTCGGGAGGAAGGGTCAGAGCCTGGGCTTTCCTTCCCCAGCTGGATGTCCATCCCATGAGGGGCTGGAATTTTCAGCTAGCCAGGGTTACCTGATTGGCCAACCATTCCAAAATGTTTTATGCTACAGAACAGATGTGCTGGGATGTTGCCTGTGTCTCTTGAATGTAGCTGGCCCCCTATGTTGTAGGTAAAAACTTTCAAAAGCACAAATAGATGTTAGTCTCATAATTCCTATTGACTTTTTAACTGCTTCTAGAACTTTTGAAAATCACCCGCCTAACATTTGCTAATATTCCTTGGAAACATTTTAAGGCAGTCTGTATAAAAAACATGGTTGTGTTTTCTGTTGCCTGCACAGAGTAGTGTAGAAACCAGATTTCTGTGTACCTTTCTCAAAAATAGCTGAATTTCTTTTGATGATGTAGTCACAAAAAGATCTAACAAACTATTCAGAGACTGACGTGTGAGAAGTGCTCAGAACAGTTCTCCTGTCATATTGTTCTATGCACTGTTTTTTAACTTCTATTATGTATATATTCAGCAAGAGAGGTGAATGTTTGTTTTGGAAACATGGATTCAAGATCCTTGCTCTCTCAATCTCTCTGAACAGCATGGCTGTGCATTTCTGGTGGATGAGGTACAGACAGGAGGTGGCTGCACCGGGAAGTTTTGGGCCCATGAACACTGGGGCCTAGATGACCCCACTGATATAGTATCATTTAGTAAGAAGATGATGACAGGAGGATTTTTTCACAAGGAGGAGTTCAGGGCCAATGCTGTAAGTATTTGAGTGTACCTTGCATTCTGTTGTCCTAAGTCTTAATGAGTGAAGGAAAATGGTCCATTTCTAGGTGTGATTCTAACACAAGCTGAACCTTGGGACCTGCTTATTTTCTCACCTTCCCAGTGTGCAGGTATTCCTGATATATAATAAACTCAGCTGGCCTGCACCTGGGTTCATCTCATATGTGGCAGTACACATGGTATATCTGAGTAGAAGGTCGTTATTGTTTAACAAACACAGTCTGTATAGTCTCACAAATACAAACAGTAGGTCTAGTTCTCCATGTTCTGACAGTAGTCTGACCACAGTGAAGTCATGCTTCAGTGGACTTACATTGGTATAAGACTGGTGTCAGGGAGTGGAGAACCAGGCCCAGTATTTCTAATACGCTGAATTTTCAACACCAAATGGGAGTAAAACTTACCCTGTACTTTGAGGGGCTCTATCTCTTTTGTTCAAAACCTGCACATTCTTTTATCCAGATTTTTTACAGACAATTAGCAATCTGTGCATAGTTATAAACGTAACATATGAAAACTGAACCGTTGGGAAAACACTGGAAGTTCTGAGGCAAACTACACAATGCTAAATGCTGATCTCAGTTACGCTCACATCCATTTCAGGGAGGTCACAAAGGACAGAGTGCCATTATTATTATTAGCACCAAGTGACTTCTCCCTAAATGCTTTTGGACAAGCTTTCTGTTTCAACAGCATAAAAAGAGGTGCTGACTGTTCATTTCTGGTGCCCAAGATGTTTGCTGACACTCATGTACTGACTTTCCTTTGTTTATAGCATTGCTTCGATTCAAATTGACTCTCCTCATCTTCCACAATTTTTTCCCTCTCCGTCTAGCCATATCGGATTTTTAATACCTGGCTTGGGGATCCCGCCAAGATCCTCCTGCTTGCTGAAGTGATTAATGTTATTAAGAGGGAAGACCTCCTAAACAATGCAACTCATGCAGGCAAAGCTCTACTGGCTGGGCTGCTGGACTTGCAGGTAACTGAAATGCTTAAATGAATACAAGCATAGGAGAGAATTGGCATCATGGGATTTTTCTGATCAGAACACTTGCCCAATCTGTCCATATCCTGTCACAGGCAGTGCCCAGAACCTGGATGCTTTAGACTCAGGGCTTATCTATGTGATAACTGTATCGGTTGTAATACAGTGCAAGTCTGTGTGCAGGCACTTACTTCAGAAGAGAGCCTTATTATGATGCCATTTTAATATTATTAAATTAAGTTACCTTCAAATAGGGCACATTTAAACCACAGTCAGACTTGAACCAAAATAACTAGCGGTGTGATCTACAACTAGCTATAATCCTAATCCTAACTTCCTAACCACGAAACCAGGCCCTGAAACCCTGGAAACCAGGCCCCAGAATGTGTCTCAGGGTGCATCTACACCACAGGGCTTAACTCAAAATAAGTTATGCAAATTGAGCTACGTCAATTGCATAGCTTATTTAGAAATAGCTTATTTTGAAATTGGAAGCATCTACACAGCATTTATTTCAAAATTCAGAACTCTTCTTCCAACTTCACTTACTCCTCAGACAATGAGGGTTACAGGAGTCAGAGTAAGAAGTCCTCCAGCTTGACAGTATTTCGACATTATTTCAAAATAACTGCCTGCTGTGTACACCCGGACTAAGTTATTTCAAAATAATGCTAGTTATGTCAAAATAATGTTGCTGTGTAGATGTACCCTCGGTGTCTCAAACCCTGGTTCCTGCCCTAACCCAAACCTGCCTGTCTGAAACCCAAAAAAACAGACCCAGAAACCCCAAAAATCAGGTTTTGAAACCCCCAAACCAGTCCCTGAAGCTCCAGAAACCAGACCTGAGAATGTGCCTAAGTGTCCCAAACCCTCGCCCCTGCCCATTCCCTAGCCAGTGGTCTCTGCCGGTTTTCCCCTGTGAGAACATGCATTTCATTTTCATTTTGTGTGTTGCTTTTGCGTGTCGTAGTTTTCTTTTCTGTCACTGCTTTCGGTTTCACCTTTTACTCCACAACAGTAACAATATTAAGAGGACTAAAATGCCAGTTCATAGACTCATAGGCTGAGTCTAGACTGGCAAGTTTTTCCGCAAAAGCAGCTGCTTTGCAGAAAAACTTGCCAGCTGTCTACACTGGCCGCTTGAATTTGCGCAAGAACACTGACGATTTAATGTAAGATTGTCATGTTCTTGCACAAATACTATGATGCTCCCGTTCGGGAAAAAGCCTTCTTGCGCAAATGTATTTGCACAAGAGGGCCAGTGTAGACAGCTAAAAACTGTTTTGCGCAAAAAAGCGCCGATGGCGATCGGGTCTTTCTTGCACAAAACCACGTCTAGATTGGCATGGGTGCTTTTCTGCAAAAAGT
>JANRFK010001605.1:27986769-28021928 GCA_030068395.1 Apalone spinifera | reverse complement strand
GGGAAAAAAACCAAATTCCTTTGTCCCAGTTTGAAAGTCCTACCTACATTCCTACTAGTCTCTCCACCTGACTAGGTGTAGTTAACCCCTTAATCTCCAAGCTGCTGGCTAACCCTCATAATCATGACAGATGCCCATGCAACAAAAGGAATGAGAAATCTGCATCATATGATGCTCTATCTGCCCGAGGCATTATAAATCCTTCTCAGAACACTGTGTGGCTAGTTGCACAATGGGATAGCTACCCACAGTGCACTGCTCTCTCTGTTGAGGCAAGATCTGCTAGTGTGGGTGCACCCTGCTGACACAAGGAGCTAGTGTATGGACATGTAACAGAAGTTTAAAGCAGCATAACTTTTGTCAACAAAATGTAGTGTAAACATGGCCCAGCTGAGCAACAGTGATTTTAACAGTACTGCAACCTTTGATTGGGAGAATTGATAGAGTGTTTCAAAATCAGAAGAACGTTTATATTTTTTAAAAACTAGCTGTGATTAAACAATTGGCCAGTCCCTGTGGATAGTTACCCTTGACCTTCTGTACTCATCACTCTATTAAATACAAAAATGTCACACCAAAGATGAAAACTTGCAAAGGTCTTGTTCTGTCATATAGGCCATGACCCTGCCTGAGTGTCAGTTTGCTTGCAATACTATTTGGCTTCCCTAGTCACTGCTGGGACTGCTTCCAACATTTCAAAGGTCTGATGAGCAGCATCAAATAGCTACTATAATGAATTGTGTTTGTTACTGTGGCAGGTGGTCAGCTCCAGGCCCCTCTGCACCACTGAGACCCCATTTGTGCCTTTACATGATGGGTCTGCAGTGCTGTGGAGAACCTTATACTTGCCCGCTGCATTGGGGTGAACTTCATCCTAGGAAATGTATATGTGCTGGGCATTTCACAAAGAGCGAAGTCACTAGGGTGCATTTTATTGTTGTAGGTGTTGTGCTGGGAGGCTGTGGTGACAGGTCAATCCGTTTCCGTCCAACTCTGATCTTCAGGGATCACCACGCGCACCTCTTTCTGAACATCTTCAGTGACATCTTAGCAGACTTCAAGTAAATGCTCATTTCCCTTGCACTGAACAGTCCAGTCCTCTAAGATTCTGAAATTAGTTCAATTAATTGATATGTATTTTCATTTATGGGACAAAATGTGAATTTATAAACTGAAGTTGTTGGTTTTTTTCCCCATGCTTATCAGCAAGTAAAACTGCTTTAAACAGAAACTCTGGACACATGTGGAGCTTTGGATTATCATTTTCATAAAAACCCAGCAACGGCATCCAAATACCTATGCTGCATGCTAGTTTGCATCCCATTTTCAGCCTTGGCTTAGAACAGAAACAATAACCCTACAGACATGCACTGCCTTGCATATTTGATTATTTAATTATGACACAATAACACCTGCCTTTTCCTAGGTAAATGCTGTAGCTTTTCTTTCTCCACTTTGTGTCCAAAGGAAGCAGCAGACCTTGTGAGTGTGGGATAAAAGCTTAAAAGATATGTCTGCTAAGCAGAAAGTGCCATTGTCTGACAGCGACAAGGAGAGAACATGTTTCAGAACAAGCTCTGCTTTCCAGCACTGCCAAGTACAGTATTTCACAGAATCAGTTCCAGCTCTGTTCCCATAAATACCAACACACAATCTGCCATGAGCCCATCTAATCTGCTACCCTGCCTTTGGCCTATACTTGGTTCTTCAGAGGCACTGATGCATCTGGCCACTTGTGAGGTGCATAGAAGTGAGGAGGGAATAATTCTTTCTTGGCCCTTGATTAGTTATTCCTAATGTAACAAATCAGGCTTTTGCACACAAAACTGTACCTAAAAGTTTCTGAAGCTTAGGAAAGAAAATGAAGCATGTATTCCAGCCTTAATTTAGCAATATAAAATATGTTGGGCTGCAGGATTATTTAACCTGCTTGTCCATAGTATAAAGCCATTGATTTAGCAATTCTAATTTCTAAGCGAATATTCAAGGTATCCTACAAAACCACAGATGCATTGTTTTGTACCAAGCCATTATTTAACTTCGGATCTTTTGTGATGGAGTCCTTTATTAAGTGCACAATCCTAATGCAATATAATTCTGTTCTTTTAGTAGATTTCTTCTTTCATGCTTGAGGTGTCCTTCAGAAAATCAGAGGATCTATAAATGTCAGTGGTGTGTTAATCAGACTGTTGTTTAGGGTAGCTCTTTTATAGATATCTTTCCTCTATCTAATATAAAGGATATTTTCATTAAGATGATTTGCAGAGCTAATGCTGTTATGTATTTCCTTTCTTTTTACATGTCAATTTTGGGACTTAATGACAGAACATTATTCAAGGTGAAAAATATTTGGAACTCATTCTTGAATTTTTGACATCATAAGACAGTAGATAAGTATTAGAAATTAAACTGCTAAGCTCCAAGTGGCCAATAGATTATACCGTACAATTCAGTGGAAACACTTAAATGTTTAGGTTGAGGCCTGCACAGTGGCATAAGAGATTTAAACTTTTGTTCTGAGAAGTTCAGTGAATGATGTGTTTAAACTCTAAACCTTCTGGTCTGCTCTGAAAACCATAGTCCTCCTGCCTAATCCTAACAAGTAACTTTTTGTAATTATTGGAAACTAGCAATCAACGAAATTCACTTCTGCTAATTTAAAAATAAGCAAATCCATCTAAGCCTGTCTGTGCTATATACTGTTCTGGAGCTTGTTGGTCAGAGTTTTCTTAGTATAGACAAGGCTTTTGACCATAAGTTTTCTGATGATTATTGAGAAAGTTCATAGCTGGAAAATAGCAAGCAAAAAGTCAGGCTAAAACTTGGAATTATATGTAGTTTACAAAACACTTGATGGAGGATTGATGAATAACTGTACAGTGAAACCTCATTATCACAGTCCTAGTAGGCATAAGAAAAAAGTCAAATTAAGAAGATCCTCATTTGACATTCAACATATCAGTGCAGTAGATATTAGTAAATGTCTCTAGCAAGTCTTGTACTTTTACAGAATCAAAGGTCCAGTAATGAAGTCTTACCACATCCTCACTTTTATTATAAATACTCTAGGTGTTTTTATAACTCTTACTGACACTCAGTAATTGTGTAAAATTGTGCACAATGTATGTCGATCAGATTATTAGAAAATATACACAGAGAGCACTGCAGCCTAAGCATAATAAAGTAATATTGTTTACAGCATAAACAATACAGTGGAGAGTGCCAAATAAATGTTTAAACAAAAATACCCAACTACACCTCATGATGTAACTGGTAATAATGTACATGAATCCATGAACTAAATAAGTTTCCTGTGTAATCAATATTCTTAAATAAAATATTTATAATTGAATTCCTTGTAGCCCTTTTTAAATAAAAATATACATTCGTAAATGTTATGCTCACTATATAGCTTTGTATTTTTGTATACTCTTTGGAGGATTGTTCTGTATACACCATAAGTCAAGAGGAAGCACAAGCAAACATTAGGAATGCAAAATCCTGTTTAATCAGTTACCTGGTTAAATGTTATATTTAACCAGTTAATTGCTTAAACAGAGTCATGTGGCCAACCTGTAGCAGGCCGTTCTGGCCTGGTTGGGCACACCACACCATGGACTAAGGATGTTAAATATCGGTTAATTGAATAGTCGATTAACCTCATCAATTCTTATCGGTTACTCGACTATTCTATAGTCCCTGGGGATGAGACCCGCAGCCAGTACATTCTGGCCCCACTCCTGAGGAGCTCCCTGCCACTCTGTGCTGCTGCCTCTGGATTAGAGGCAGCAGCATGGGATGCCAGGTGGGAGCTGGTCCACAAGGGGGCCAGTTTAAAAACCAGCTCTCCTTGCAGACTGGCTGCCTGTCACCCCACACTGTGAGATACAGAGGCAGCAGTCCAGGGCGGCAGCAGCCTCTGTCCATAGAGGACTGGGGGGGCTGAACTCCCAGATCCAGCTCGAACCAGAACTGAACTGGGCTGCCTGGTTCCTAATACACTTTAAATGCAGAGCCGCAGCGAGAGTAGGTCCTGGACCCAGCATAAGCCAGGACTGAGCCGGGCTCTTGGCCAGCCTGCTAGAAAGTTTTCTGGTGGGGAGGGAATAAGTGTAGTCTATAACATTAACCTATATGCTTTTGCTTATCCGTTAATTGATTAACCAACTATACTATTACATCCTGACTGTGGACGGGTCAGGAGCTGCTACAGCCCAGCCGGGCCAACAGTTAACTAGTAACCACCACTCAATAAATCGACATCCCTAGCCAACACAAGTTCAGCCAAGCCATAGGAATGATGTAAACTCCCCCTATTTGCTTTGCATTAGTAGCCTGCAAATCAGGGTGAGTCTGAGTGATGTATCTGGATGGTGGTGATTCTCCCTCTGCAAAACAAAAAGGCTGTGTCTAGACTGGCAAGTTTTTCCGCAAAATCAGCCGCTTTTGCGCAAAAACTTGCCAGCTGTCTACACTGGCCACTTGAATTTCCGCAAAAACACTGACTTCCTACTGTATGAAATCAGTGTTTTTTGCGGAAATACTATGCTGCTCCCGTTCGGGCAAAAGTCCCTTTTGCGCAAAACTTTTGCGCAAAAGGGCCAGTGTAGACAGCTGAGATTTGTTTTGCGCAAAAAAGCCCCGATGGCTAAAACGGCGATCGGGGCTTTCTTGCGCAAAAGCGCGTCTAGACTGGCACAGACGCTTTTCCGCAAAAAGTGCTTTTGCGCAAAAGCATCCGTGCCAATCTAGACGCTCTTTTGCGGAAATACTTTTAACGGAAAAACTTTTCCGTTAAAAGTATTTCCGCAAAATCATGCCAGTCTAGACGAAGCCCAAAGGAGATAAGGGCTAGGTATGGAAACTACTCTGAAAATTATAGCTAATTCTTCCAGGTAAGTGAACATTGAGAGCTGAATTATTTGCCACTGTACCAGGTTTGTTTGCTAAATGGAGTAAAAATGCATGAAAAATAGAAAATGCTGTAAGAGTTTGATTTCAGCACTTTCAGAACAACTCAACATTTCTATCATGTATTTGTGATAGAAATGTTAGTGTTACAATTTATGCCTTTTCATGTATCTGGCTTTTGATTTATACTCCTTGAGCTAGCACTTTTCAGATTATTATTCCTTCTCGGAACAAGGAGTCTCACCATCAGCTGATTAAGCTTCACAACATGCCACCAAGGTAAAGACACTTACAGGTGTGGAGGGTGCATTTAAAAAAAAATCTAATGAAGTATCCATTTTATAGATAGGAATACTGAGGCCTGGAGTTCAAATATCAAACAGCATTCACAGTGTCACAAGAACATTTTAGTCCAAACTCCTGTTCCTCTACTGTAGACATGCTTCAGACCCCTGGGATCACAGTACAGCAATGAACAAAAGTCCTAGCAGGACTTCATAGGACTGGTTTGAGAGTACCCTGGAGAATGCTTTGTTACTCCTACAAGCAGAAGCAAAGTTTACTTTTTTTGCATACGTCATGCTATTGTGACAGCAGCATATAATCCATTTGACTGAATGGGGCAGAGCTACACTTCCATCTTTTTAAGGAATAACTATCCTTCCTAGCTTGAGACATAACCGAGCTAGCTCTGATCTGACTAATGCACTAACAGTGTGTAGCTATCACATCTTTGTTTCACTCTAAGTCAGTGGTCTCCAACCTTTTTAACAAGATCGCTTTTTCTATTTAACTGTGATGCAAGATCTACCTCACACCCAAATACCCTTGCCTGCTTCTGCCCCTTCCCTTCTTTGAGGCCCTGCCCCTGTTCCACCCCTTCTCCAAGACCTCACCCTGCTCACTCCATTCCCCTTTCTCCCCCATCCTCCCTCACTCACACCAGGCTGGGGCAGGGAATTGGGGTGCAGGCTCTAGTCTTGAGCCAAAGAGTTTGGTGTGAGGGAGGGGCCCCAGGCTTAGCCCAGAATGGGGGATTGGGGGTCCAGGAGGGGTTTCAGGGTACAAGCAGTGGGAAGGAGTTTGGGTGCAGAGGGACTCATATCTGGGGCACGAGGTTGGGTGTAGGAGAAGGTTCAGGACTGGGACAAGGGTTCAGCTGGTTCTGCATCACTCCTGAAGGCATCTGGCATGTACAGCAATGGCTCCATGGTGACATGTGCTGCCCCTCATCTACAGGCCCTGAGCCCACAGCTTCTACTGGCCAGTTCCCCTTTATTGATCAATGGGAGCTGCAGGAATGGTGTCTGCAGCAAAGGACAGCATGTGGAGCTTGCTCCAGCCATGACAGGTTAGGCATTTTAGAACTCAATCAAAAGTTACATTAAGTGTAAGAGAGAAATGAAAATTATGAAGTGCACAGACCAGTCAAAAACCCAAAATAACCCACTTTGCAAGCAGTAGAAGTAACAACTCCCCACTATTTGTTGGGTCAGATGAGAGTGAAGAACAGTGTGTGTTTGTGAGAATGACAGACACACATGCAGTGTGAGAGAGTGACTGATTGCATTGCCAGGCTCTCTCCATCCCCTTATCTCTGTCTGGAGTTAGGATGTCTCTCCTACCCCCCACTCCTGTACCCTGACATCAGCACCCCCCTCTTCCTCCCACACTATGCACAGCAAGCAGGAGGCTCTCAGGGGGGCAGCTCCAAAGCAGAGAGCAGGAGCAGCATGACAGTAGGTGGAGGGGCAACTGAAGAGCCAGCACTTGATAGCTTTTTGGACAAACCAATCAGGATCACCTGTCAGAGGCTCCAAGCTCTAGCAGTAGATCCTGATGTACTGGTTGGTGACCACTGCTCTAAGTAATCCTCCCTCCTGGACACTTGGCTTGTGTCCTTTCAGTTGCCTCATACCACGCACCTTTGTTGCCACCCCCGCCTCCCTCAACCCTCACATTTTGGCAGCCATCTTTAAGCAGCTACCAGCTGCAAATAGCTGAAAATGTTATTCACATCCCTGTCTGTAGCTGCAAAAAATGAGATGTGGATATCTACATCCGTATCTGCAGCTTTGCAAGGCTCTGTATACAGAGAGTTTTGAGGGCCTGCACAAATTCTAAAACTGAAGCTTCCCATTCTCTCTCTCCCCCCCCCCCCCCCCCCCCCCCCCCCCCCCCGGCCCAAAAAACCCACACCTTCCAAAAAGCTTACCACTGAGGGCAGGGAGAATGAACCTGCCCCACATTTGCCTCAGAAGAACAAATATCAGTAAGTGATGTTGCAACCTAATTCATTAGCATGCAACACCACTAAGTTTGAGCTCCCAAACAGAAATCCTAGGCAAACTGCCCGCTTTATGCTATCCTGAGGAGCCCTGAGTCCATGTTTTATCCATGTCCAGGCCTGCTTCTCATTATGGAGTCAATCTTGCTTATGATGAGGACATCTTTGAGAAGAAAAGGATTACTCGAGTCCCCACCCACAGCCATCGAATAGTAGAGCTGTTTGTCCTCAGTTGTAGGGAGGAAAGTAAAGGATTTGAAGAGTGATTCTTCCACCCTTTCCAGGTGTGCACAGCTATACAAGTAGTTGTGTGAGAGAATGGGCAAAAATGCCCTCTGTGAGACTGCCAAAAGAGAAAACACACTCACTGCTTCTGTAATCAGAATATTCTATAGCTGGAGAGGTGTTAGGCAAGATTTACTCCTGTGAACTTTCATAATGCTATATGAACCGGTGCAGCTTTAAACAACTGACCCAGTACAATATGATTTCCTTGTGTTGACATTTTATGTTGTCACATGATAAAGGTAACCATTACACTTTTATTAAAATGCATACTGTGCTTTATAAATCTGCTGCATTACATGTCATTCTACAGCAATAAGCAACATGAGATAACTGAAGTCAGTTAGCACTTCATACAACTTTTTTTTTTAATTTGTGAAAAGTGCAACCTACAGTACACAAAATCAAAACTGTAAGTCCAGACAACGGAAGGATATTTTGAACTGATGTCCCATTTAGTTCCTTTGTGAGCACAGGTGCTGTTTTAAAAATAACCATTTCCCTGCTCTCTTTGCAACCCACATATTAAAATATTATGCCTAAGAAAATGAATTTGACAGTTTCAATTTGTTAAATTGAAAAAAGAAAATCCAAATCAATCATAAGCACTGAAAATGCTTAAAATTCTTAGTTACAATAACCTTAGATAGCACCTGTAGCTCAGGGTAAGAAAATATTTTTCAAGCTTCTGCAAATCTGTAATCTACTTCTTTTCAGAATTTTTTATCCTTTTCGCTATGTACACAAGTTAAAATGCCACAAGCCACTGCTGAATGCTGGACAAATCTTACTCTGAATCCCACTGACACTAAGTTTTGATCTGACAGAAGAACTGCCATAGAAAGTGAGAGGCATAGTTCCCAGTTACTGCTAGCCCAGGTCACAAGTGAGCAAGCGCTTCCACCTCATGACCATTTCTTGCACTAGTATAATCCTTACTTTGCAAATTATTCCTGTAGAAAGACACAGTTTCAATAACTTACTTTACATGTTAATACAAATTAAAATTTTCTTTATCAAAATTTGACATACATTAAAAGTGAAGTCTCACAAGAGATGGTAAAAATGCTGCTGTGGGTTTCTATGGTTCTCTCTCGGATAGCAAATTACATTTGCTCAGTTTTACCAATAAATTATTTTTAACTGCCATCCTAGTCTGAAAGCACCATAAAAAAATACCCCACTACCAACTAGCTCAACTGCACATTCAGGTGAACCAATTTTAAGTGTAAGTTACCAGACACCAGTAGTAGACTAGATTTATTTACATAATAGTTGAGTGTGCACAATGAGATTCGGCTTTCATCTGAAATTACTAAACAGAAACTTCTGTCTAGTGGTTACTACATCAAGGTATGCCCTTTATACAAACACAGGTGTTCATGCTGGCTGAGGATTTGTATGAAAAAAGGATGGTAATATTCCGGATTTGAGTATTTATAAATCTATTAAACTATGCTCTGAATTCAGCAAGACGATCAATGGAAAATGTATTAGTAATATCCTCCAAATATTTGGTCAAACCTCTGTTTATCTACAATATGGCCAAACTTTAGAGTAAAATATAAAACTTGTGTACTATTATGCTGTTTAAACTGGAGCAGTACTTCGTTCTTGGCATCTCCAGTGTCACCCAAGGGCATCACAGTTTCAATTGGACAATAAATGACTTTCTTTTGACCCCAAAATGTCAAATGTGCCACTTTTACCATCGTGCCAACATCATTTAAGTATATCAGTCCAATCATTCGTCTGAAAAAATAACTTGTACCATACAGCATTGCAGCAGCAAAGCAAGCAATGCCAGTGACATACAACAGAAAATCCTGAGAAACTTGTTCCTGCAGATAGAGGTGATAGACTGGAGGGAGGATGACTATGGTCAGAGCAGTCTGTAACAACTTCATTCTTGAAAATATTCGACAATATTTAATTCCTGGGAATTTATAGACCAGTTTGAACTGTTCTGTGTCCTCACTCCTAGGCTTTTCCAAGACTCGGTTGGTGGGGGTTAAGCTACCAGCACATCTGTACTGTGCCAGCCCCGTCCGAGGATTAAAAGTGGTACTGCCAGCTTGCCACCTGGGAGCCTGTAAGAACACATGGGTCCCAAACCAACGGGGTTGGCACCTGTCCCCTCTTTTCCACAATCTTGCCCAAAGCTGCCGTGGCAGAGCTCGCCCATGGGACGGCAGCACAGAGCGGAGGCCTGTCCTGGTTTTGAAGACTGCAGCCTACAAGAGAAGGTTTTCATGCCCAGCCCTTACACCGCCCACTGCCAGCCCCGGCCCAGCTGCGCTGCCCGCCTGGAAGCAGCAGCCCAACCTCGTCCCAAGGGAACGGGGAAGCCCGCGTGCGCCGAGCGCAGGCCCGGGCCTGAGGCGCGTTGGCGCCGCCCCAGCACAAACACCGCGGCCAGGGGCTGAATTCGCGGCGCGCCCGCCACTGGCGGGGCCCCTCCGGCACGGGCCTCCCAGGCAAGCGCGGCGCCCTCCTGCCCGCGCGCGCTGTACAGCGCCGAGCCCCGCCTCCGGGTGCCGCCCCCACCCAGCTAGGCCCGGCCTTACCATCCCGAGGCAGAGACGTGGAGCCACGACCCAAGTGCCACCGCGCCTGCGCGGCGCTCGCGGGACGCGTAAGTCGGAGCTGGTGCGTTGCACTGTGGGAGGGCTCGTGGGGGTGGCCCGCAGGTGCCTTTCAGTCGAGCCGTTGGGCTCCCGGCATCCCCCGCGGCGGGGTCGCGCAGACCCGGAAGAGAGTGGGGCGCCCTGCTGGCCGGACCCACCTCATTCATCCGCAGCATGGCGGCGCCGGGCAGCGGCGTCCTCTGCCTGTTCGATGTGGACGGGACCCTGACCGCGCCCCGGCAGGTGGGACGGCGGGGCCGGCACGGGCGGGCCCAGGGCGGCATCTGTCCCGCCAGCGGGTTGAGCGCGTTGCTGCGGGAGGGGAGGGACCCTGGGCTGCCGGGCCCGGAGACCGAGAGAGCCCCGCAAAGCCGCCGGGCCCGGACTGTGTCTCCACGCAGGGGGCTCTGGGGCGCTGCGGCGGGTGCCCGCTGGCCATTGAGGGAGCTGGGGGCAGAGCCGGTTGCTGGCGTTCAGGGAGGGACCGGGAACCTCGTTCTTTCTTGGAGTCAAGAAGCAGCGTTGCCGCCTTTTAACCTGCGTTATCGCTGCGACCCGTTTCTTCTATTCTGGACATTGCGCCGCACTTACTGATGCCCCGGCCTCCAGGTGCGGGTAGGGAAGGGGGTTGGCTCCGCGTGGCGGTTGTCCCCGAAGGCTCGTCACAAGCCACTACGGGTTTTTTACTTTTAGCAGTAGGGAACTCACTACATTAGCGAGCCAGAGGCTATACTGACTTCCTTGTTATTTAAGGGATTTTTTTTTTTTTGCCTTCCGGGAATATTTTCTCATAGACATTTTAAAAATGTTTCTTATATCGCTTCTTAAAACCCTTCATAGTTTAGTTCCCAGTGACCTTTCTCCCACTGCACTGTATTTTAATTCAACTGGTACTCATGTTAAAAGTAGTTAACTACCATAAAATATAAACTGTTCATTAAATCTAGAAAATCACAGCAGAAATGGCAGAATTTCTGCAGAAGCTACGGAAGAAGGTGAAAGTTGGAGTTGTAGGTGGTTCAGACTTTGAAAAAATTCAAGAGCAGCTGGGAGATGATGGTAAGGGGGGGGGGGAAGATGTGGCAATCCAAGTTGAAATGAATTCCTTATGAGGAAGTTCTGATGGGTAAATACAAACCCTTTCTCCCAGAGTTGGTTACGTCACCTTAGTCATTTTTCATTAAATGCAAACTTCCTTATTCTGAATATCAGTTTCTCTGATTTTACTATATTACACTGACTTCTTGAAATGTTAGTTACTTAAGATATATTTTAACAATTTTTATAAAATAGAGTTGTTCGTATAACTATGTAATGAGTTACATAGTTTATCTAATGTGCTCATCCACACAAGAGCTGATTTTTATTAAATAATGCCTTTGAGATCTGGTTCTTTCCCTTTTTTAACTGTGTAAGATTTTTAATGTGAAAGATCAGTATTAATTGCCTTGCATAATTCACAATTATGCATACCCAATACATACTGACAAACATTTTATGTAATCATGGTTTTACTTGGCCTGGAAATGGCCTTCCGAGGTCATCTTATCTTAAGTTAGCAAGAGCCAGATATCCCCAAATCATCTCCAGCAGTATTACCGTTATTGCAGATGTTCAAATAAGGATGTGATTTCACAGCTTTTCTTGAAGCAGAATATTTAGAATATGCCACAACTGATCCTATAGTGTTTTTTTTACTTGAATCCAAAGGCCGAATTTTAGTTTCAGTAGACTTATCATACAACTTGTAGAACAATAAATAGTAGTATTGTACATTAGGAATGAAAAATTCCGATTAATCAGCTAATCAAGTAGTGGATATAATTTCCATCGATTAGCCTGTAAGGGGGGCACTTGCTAACTGGTTGCATTTCAAAGGCAGAGGTGCAGTGGAGAACCTGTGCAAACAGGGACCGAAGCAATTCCCGCTCATGTGGGGTCCCAAGTGCTGCGCCTCTCCCTTTGAAATGTGCAAGAGCCACCCACAGCTCCTGTACATTTCAAAGGGAGAGGCACAGCAGTCGGGACCCCGCACGAAGGGACTGTGCCGTTTCCCCTGCTGTGCCTCTGCCTCTCTTCAGCACCGGCTCCTGTTTCCCTCCTTCCCTTACTGCAGAGGCAGTAAGGGAAGGGGAGTGAGTAGTGACTCAACTACCTGATAAGCCTATGCTTATCGGGTAGTCAACTAGTCACTTACATCCCTATTGTACATTTTCCTATTGAAACATAGTCCGTGGCACAGAAGAAGCCATTTGGATTTATCATTGTGGAACCATATATTTTTGTCTTCTAATACTACTTACATATTTCAGAGGACTCTTGATGATCCTGTAATTCAGTTTAAACGCACACACATTTTTATAAAGTAGAATTGCATTAAAATAATTTTCCCTCAAATAGTAAACTTTTCTTTGTCCTCTTATTGATTTTATGTCCAGATTGTTGTTCCAAGGTTTTGCAATGGTGACTGGATCCATGGCAATTTACAACAGGGGTTGGCAATAATTTTTTCAGGAGGGGCACTTTATAAATTTTGGTATGTGGTGGCAGGCTGGATGCAGGGGCCCCTGGAAGCAGTGGAGTCTTGGGCGGAAGGGGTGGGGCTACAGAAAGAGAAAGTGTGAAAGAGACATTTTATGTGAGAGAGATTTTGTGACAGATTGTGGCACAGACTGGGGGTGTGTGACAGTGACAGCATGTGTGCTCTACATTTCTGAGAAGCCACGCTCTGTCTCTTTAAGGAAATCTGTCTTGTCTCTCTCCCACTTCTGCTCTCCTCTGTATCATGCTTTAGATTGGAGCAGCTCTGCTGATTAAGTGTGTTATTCTACTACCCCTGCTCTGCAGAGACAAGGTACAGGGACAGGGAGATACCCTGACTTCAGCACTTCCCTCGCCCCTCCACCTGAGTTTGCCCACCCCTGGTTTACAATAGTAAAGCACAACTAAATGTGCTAAGGATAGAGTCAGATCCTTCATGCTAAATTTATGTAACTTAACTACTTGCTATTCTCATGGTGTAAGACTCTCAGTGGCTTCAGAATGAGGAACAAATAGAAATTGCAGAATTAGGTCCTTTAAGTGTCTCATCAGACATTACAAGTGTATAGCTTGTGTTTAATATTCTAAAACTACTATATTTTGATGTATTTAGTACTGAAAGGGTTTGCATACGATGAAGGAAAGACAAGATATAAACTGCAGCGTTTTTTTGTTTGTATTTTAGTTGTTGAAAAATTTGACTACGTCTTTCCAGAAAATGGTCTAGTCTCATACAAAGATGGGGTGTTGTTGTGCAAGCAGGTATGTTTAATAGATCCTATATACTAACTGATTATTGTAAGGCTAAAATCTCTTTCAAACAAGATTTTTATTTTCATAATTCTGCATGGAGAATTTCATGTCTTGTTTTGCAGCTGCAGTTTTAGTGTTCATTTAATAAAGTCTGAAATTATTACTTTATATGTTGAATTTTATTTGTACAATGGACAGTCCATCTCCTCTCTTAAATCTATAGATTGATGCAAGATGTAGAGCCAGATCCTTACCTTAGACCTCCTGGTTTGTCCTGCTCAAAAACTGGTAGATTTGACTAGAGAATTTTTCCAGCATGTAAAATTCCTGAATGACATCTCTCCTACTCTCTGGCATGGGGGTCATGGCTGGAGCCCTCTAGTGATGCCCACTCATGGAATTTCCATAACAACTGGGCCTCATTTGAGGCTACTCTAAATTATAGCTGGTCCTTCACAGGCCTGAGACTTGGGAAGTGGAAAGGGTGGCTTAAAGCCATCTCCCTTCCCTCACCACCCTCCAAATGAGTGGAATGTACCCCCACTGCTGCTTAGGATCTAGCACATAGGGTGGCCTTGATTGAGTAGCGTATTTTTATAAGCTGCTAGAAATAATTTAAGAGGCTGAGAAAATACTGGTGATTAAATCTAATATTGTGATAATCTTCTGTGCCTCAATTTAGCTATTGGAGAATGGAAAATAAAATAGCTCAGGATCTGACCCATATCTTAAGGTATCGGTTCCCAACTTATTTGGCAACTGTTTCCTGCACTTAATTAAGCTGTACTAGCCCCTATCTACTCCTTTCCATTTCAGCCTGCATTTTCTAACCCACAATGTGAAGTAGGGGCATGGAGGAGCATGTTATACTGAGAGGCAGCGTTCATGTAAGCTGAGTGCAGAGCGCTCAAAGTGCCCACAGTCGGTAACATGTGTTTCTATTGATAGTGCATAAAACAAAAATTATTCCACATGTGGATTAGAGGGAACATTCGTGAGAAGTGGTTAGTTGTCCTGCATAGCATTTTATAATTAAGGTAGAGAATGGGAGCCTATAGTACCAGTGCTGCACATACACTGAGAACCATTTACTTAAGACCTGTTTTTCTGGCATCTGCTATACATGAGAATCTAAAACCTGTATTGTCAATAAGTTACTTTCAGAATTCTGGATCTATAGTTGATAGGTCTTTTTGTATGTTTAGAGCATTCAGAGTCATCTGGGTGAGGACTTGCTCCAAGATCTAATCAACTACTGTTTGAGTTACATTGCGAAGATTAAACTGCCAAAGAAAAGGTAGGTATATGTGCATGCACAGCTTAGGGGAGAGAGTATTCCTGCTTTGGGGTATTGATCTTCAATAGGGAAGACACTGTCCAGTCATGTTACAACTGAATGGATTGTGTTTGAGTACATACTGTATAATTGAGAGAGATGTATGCTATTGTTCAGCAATCCCATACATAAAAAGACAAGCTCCACTATTGGAGCATATTTTCTGCTGTTTCTTTTTGTGCAAAAAGAAACAGCAGAAAATATGTTAATGCAATTGTGGCTTATGCTAATGAGTCCCTCATTAGCATACTTTCTGCCGAAAGAACTTGCAGTGAAGATGAAGCCTTGGAGTAAAGAGTGTAAAAGCTCCCCTTGCAGCTCCCCGGTATCAGGGTTGGCTAAGAACTGTCCTAAGGAGGCTTTTGGATATGACCCACCAGAGCCTCAGGAGGGCTGATCTATTAGCCAGCAAATATCTGCTAGAGTAAAAGGGTGTGTTAGCTATGCATCCTTTTCACTGGGAGTATCTTCTATACCACAGATCAGCATGGGTAATGTAGAGATGGTTAACCAGGCTGTGTACCAATCAAACATTCCTCCAGGCCAGGGAAATCGAATCCCATTCTGGCTACATACACAAAGGAAGCAGCATAGGGGCTGAGCATCTGATCGACAAGGTCACGAGCACTTATCAGCAATGTGCAGGATATTCTGACATCCTAAGCCAGTTTCTATTTGGGCAATTTGAAAAGCATACTTGTGTTTTCCACTGTATCACTAATACAGTGGGCAAACGCAATGTCTATGCTGTTTTCATCACATAATGCCATTTTTTGCTCTGCTCCTGAGAGCTCCAAAACTTCTTTTAATCAAACTTCAGCAATGGGATCATAACTGTGTGTCTGTTGGATATATGTGGACTTGTGTCCATTTTCAGCAGTGACAGATGACTCTTGTTTTCAGGGGTACTTTTATTGAGTTCCGAAATGGGATGCTGAATGTGTCCCCTATTGGGAGAAGCTGCAGCCAGGAAGAGCGAATTGAGTTCTATGAACTTGATAAAGTGAGTCAGTTTTTTAAATGGTTTACATCTCTTACTCCTCACTGTTCTAGGGGACACTGCCAGGATCAAATTCTATTTTCAAAAACTCCCCTTCCAGCACTTAACACCTTTCTCCCTGCTGTTGGTTGAGTTTCATTGTTCAAACTGCAGGAAATGTAAAAAAGCAGATAAGCTTATTTTACTTTCTCTGTCTGATGCTCTAGCACAATGCTATTGCGAGGCATTTCCAAATCGCCTTTCTTTCCCATCCTTTATCAGTCTCTCAAAAGCCCTCATCTGTTGGTGTATTTTGAATTCTTTATAGTTTCAATCATTGTATTCGCTTTTTGTGGTCTTTGAAAATGAATGGAAGTGCTCTCTCTCTCTCTCATTACTTTTTCTAAAACTTTTTAAATGAAACATGAATTTGAGGCTTAAACTACTCAGCATTAGCCTTCTTTAAAATGCAGTTACATGTACCAGAGCACAGATATTTTTGTGCCTATAGAATAAGACTGGGAATTTAAAAATCTTGATTTTTTTTTCCCGTATAGTGTCTCAGACTTTAGACTACACAGGTATATGCTGCACAGAACTTAGCCCAGTAGTGCATACATGGACTTTGGAAGAAGCTAGCTAGAACCACAGTTCCCTGGTTAATATTGTGTGTTCTGCTACTGATTATTAAACAGAAATCACTTAACTGATGTATCTTTGTTTTTGTTTTTAACAGAGGGAACATATAAGAGAGAAATTTGTAGCTGATTTACAAAGAGAATTTGCAGGAAAAGGCCTCACATTTTCTATAGGTATCACATTTTTTAAAAAAAAGGATTTCATTTTAAAAAATCATACCCTCTTGCCAAATTCTTCATGTTGCATGACTCAGTTGTCAGGGTGGGGGTGGCTGCTGCCATTTTGTACAAGAAGACTCTTAAAGGCTTTCATTAGCTACTGTGAGGTATAAGACACCACAACAAAAGGAAAACTGCATCTCTTTTCATTAGTTCATTATTTTCGGATGTCACTCATACAGATGAGTTTGCTTGACTTGTAAATGTCTTATACATTTCTTACTAATTAGAGATGTTTCTTCAGCCCACCACATACATTAGAAATATCTACTGCATTAATACTGCCTCCATTACTAGTCTTGGCTTTTAATTTAAGTGATTGTATTACGGGGGGAGGGGGAAGAGTGAGTCAAAGGAAATTCAACAGGCGACTCAAGATGCACAATAATTCTATACAGTAGGGATGTGTCTTTCTAGACTTGTCTTTCCTGTTTTTTCCTACTGAAAAAGTCTAGGCAAATTCTGTTTTTTGCCCCTCTTTCATTCACAGTAGAAAGAACAAATGGTTATCTGTCTCTATCTCTGGTACTGGTAAACATCTGGGGCCACATGAGTTTGACAGGGCTGCCATGATCAGTCCTTGATGATGTCCACTTAGAATAGAACATTTTCAAAATACCAAGAAAATTCTCCCCTTTGAGAGACTGTGTCAAATTTCAATCCATGCTTAAGCTTGATATTAAAAATCTCCTGAAAAATACAGGTTTAGAATAAAAGTATCAACTCTAAGTTAACCATAATAGAGTAAACAGCTTTATTTTATAAGATCATGATCTTAAAAAGACTGATTTCCTCCGTTTTGTATATTTCAAAATTTATGAAGTCTTGCTATGTAAACACAGTCCTACTCAAAGAACCAAGAACTCACCCACAATGCTGTCTATTCCATTGGAACATCGAGAAAAGAAGTAAGAGCTGATCTTGGGCTCTCCAGACAGGCTATTCAAATGGATTTGTTTCTCAATTATTGGAATTCTTACCTGAAAAACTTCCTTGTACTTGAGAACATCTTTTCCCAGAAGTTGACATGGATGCAGTGGTATACACTGAGTAATGTAGCTTCCTTCCAGTGCTCAGGGATTAACCCAGTGAATGAGTTTCATTGTATATCTAAAGTTCTCAAGGAAAAACAGCTATATTGAGGGTCTTATGATCCCCAGTGTGTGACGTATATGAAAATAGTCATTGTTTTTGGAGAGGTTGATGAGGATTCTGTTGTGGGCTTCCTTCAAAATGAATTTGTTCAGAGCCTAGGGTGATGATCAGAGGGTTATCATTAATACACAAAAACTTAATTTACATTCATTTTCTGCTGGTTGCATTCCGCATCACTGCATTTGCACAGACTTCATAGCTCCTGCAGATTTCTTTGCTTCCACACAAAAAAATAACATCTGACAGGGAAGCCACAAGAGCAGTCGTGTGCTTCCTCACTGGCAGTGCACGCAAGTCACTTTGGGGACACAGAGCAGTTGATGGAGACGTACGTCGGCAGGGAAGGGAGGAGCTGGACAATTGTGCTTGTTAGAAAGACACTTTCTTACTATTGTGGCAGGCTCAGCATGGAAGCGCAGGGCTTGGAGTGCTCCTGAAGAGACAGGCCTAGAGCAGGCTCTGTTCCCTCAGGCAGAGCAGAATGTAGCAGTGAGTGTTTCCATTGTTTGTAGGGAGTTCCCCCGAGAGTATAGAAATGGTGTAACAATTGTAAGGGGCCTTCACATTGCCAGAATGGTGTAAAGGAAGCTTATTATAAAGGACAATATGGCCTTATAAATGCTTATGGTGCTTTAGTGATTAGAACTAGTCTAAAGTTTTAGACAAAAAAATTTCCTGTCCAAATGTATTCCATTTCTGGAGCTGATCAGTAGCCAGTTTGAGTTTGAGACTCCAGCCCTTCCCGGGGCTGATGTGCAGGTGAGCATGCTTTTAGGTCATCTCCCCACATGTACTGACTCCTGCCAGCCCCCTTGTGCTGCTGCTTCTGATACAAAGGCAGCAGCATGGGGTGGCTGGCGGGACATGCAGGAAGCTGGACCTCACACACATTAGCTTTGGGGAGCTGCCTCCCCTTCCCATGTATAACGGCTGAAATTTTCAGAGGTTACATGATTATGCATTTTAAAATCCCTACCTATTACCCCTTCTGCCTCTAGAACAAGGGTGTGGCATGATCTGCTCTCACTCAAAAGTAGCCACATGAAACATTTATTTTTAAATTTTTTGAGAGAGATCAGAATTGAAATTGGTCCTAGTGGAACTGCATGATACTATGATCAGGAAGAAATCTAAACCTTTTTAAAAATCAGTGTAATGTGGGACCACAAACACTGTCATGCTTAATCAAATCCTGAGGTCTTACACCCTGTTGCTACAGGGTTTAGTTTGTTTGGGCGCACTAAACAAGTTTGGATTTTTTTGAAATTTAAATGAAAATCTGAATGTCCTGAGTGTAGAACATTTGGTTTGTTGTTAATTGTACATTCCTGAAGTGCATATTACACTGAAGTATTAATCTGTTCTCAGCCTTATCTCCATTTTACTGTAGTTTTGTCTGGGGCTTGGCTTCAGAGGAGTTCTGGGGCATCCTTCCTTCACAAAAGTAATTTCCCTTCCCCCCCCCCCCCTTAACATTTGCTTCTTTTTTACCTACCATTTAGGGGGACAGATAAGCTTTGATGTATTTCCACATGGCTGGGATAAGAGATACTGCTTAGGAATTGCTGGCAACGATGGATACAAGACTATCTATTTCTTTGGAGACAAGACCATGCTCGTGAGTACTTCACTATTTCTGCATATACATTTAGAATGCTCCAGAAGCAGGACTTCTTAATCGGTCATATTAGAGACAGAATCCACACTGTGGTTCTAACCTTTTGTAAAACACATTTCCCTCCCTTAATATGCCTTATGTAGTATTAGGCAGGCACAGCATAGCAAGCAAGTTGCCTCTATAGAGTGAGCAGTTTCCCCTCTTCTCAAAGGAATACAGTGCATCTAGAAGAGGTGTCATCTTCTCTTCAAACATCTCACTCTGGTTGTGATCCCATGTGTCTATAAACTGGGAATAACTTGATTGAACCTCCTCATTCTTCACTGTGGGATCAAAGTCCAGGGCCCTAAGGATGTTCTGGCTGCAAGCAGAAATGGATGGTCTGGTATCTTGTGTTGTGCCCTCTTGTTTATTCACAATGCTGTAAAAAATCCTGTCTTTCTAAATGCAGAAGAACAGTTTCTTAATTCTGGCCAACAGCAGATTGAATATATATAATGGAGATTGCCTATCTCCTAGAACTGGAAGGGACCTTGAAGGTCATCTAGTCCAGTCCCCTGCCTTCACAGCAGGACCAAGTACCACCCCTGACAAATTTTTGCCCCGAATCCCTAAATGGCCTCCACAAGGATTGAACTCACAACCTTGGGTTTAGCAGGCCAATGCACAAACCAC
Organism: Apalone spinifera; assembly: GCA_030068395.1. Taxonomy (NCBI): domain Eukaryota; kingdom Metazoa; phylum Chordata; order Testudines; family Trionychidae; genus Apalone; species Apalone spinifera. The sequence goes on along the minus strand of JANRFK010001605.1, from coordinate 28,001,904 downwards.
TGAGCTATCCCTCCCCCCCCCTTAATCCAAAACAAGTGCTCTGGTTTATTCCAGGGCCACAGTCTGCTTCTTGGCTTTCTTGCCCCTCTCTCTGTCCTCATTTGGTGTCATCTCTCCCACCCTACCCTCCAACAAAAACAATACTGTGGAGCAGGTTCTTCCACCTTTTGTCTTAGATGGGGACTTATGTTTACAGTTATGTAATAAAGTTTCCTCCAGCTCATAACAGTACCGATTAAAGGGAAATGTGGGGGAGTGGCTATGCTGCAGTCATCTTGTGCCAGACCCCTGTCCAGCTTGTAATCCCTGAGACTGCATCTTTCAGGAGATGGGGTGCCATGTGGGAAGAGGGCAGGGTGGCGTCAGGAAGTGGGGAGGCTTGGGGGACAGGAATGGGCCGTGTCCCCGTTTCTCTGCAGTACTCCTGGGCCCGATTGTGCAACTGCTCTGGCCAGAGTTTGAGATCCCTTGTTTAGCCATATGACACAATAAAATCTCTTTCCCTACCTCTACACAAGCTGTATGAGAAATCAGCTCTAACCCATTCAGTTTAAAATAATAAAAATTTGCTAACTGAAAGGGTCTCTGGCATGTTACACACAAAATGAGTTCTGCCTGGGCTCCTGCCTTATAACCTAAATCCTAAGGAGGGGAGGAGAATGACACACTCAGAGGGGTAAAAGGGGTCACCAGTACACAAATTCTGAAAACCATTGTACCAGCCTAATTCAGTGGCTCATAACAGTGTATGCTGTGCAGTTTCAACACCACAAGGACTCTGTGCATGAAACAAACTCCCTTCCAAATGTACTGGTACTGAACTGTTCAGCTGTGCTATTGGAGAGATTTTGCAGGTCTGTTGGCAGACATCTGACCAATACTGCTATATTGACAAAACTCTGGAGCATTAGACCTGGTCTAAAGGTTTGTACTGTTTAGCTCCAGCTTTTTAAAAATGACTTTAGTATATATTTAATTATCACCATTTTTGAAAGAGACTGACTTTGCTAGAAAAATCACTCCAGTCTACTATTTAAGAAAATAAACAGAAGCTACTCTGAGCATCTTGACCAGTAAGTGTACGGAGTCAGTCTAGTCCAGCGGTTCCCAGCCTTTTCCAGATGGGGACCCATTTTGACAATTCAGGAAGACTTGGTGACCCAAGGCAGTTCAAAAACAGGGGGCGGGGGGAGGCAGAGCCACCTGGGGAGACACTTGGTGACCCTTTTGAAATGTAATAGGGACCCATATTTGGGTCCCAACCTGTAGTTTGGGAAACCCTGCTCTAGTCATTGCTATGCAAACCAGGTCTGAGCACACTGTTCCAGTGGCTTAGTATTTTGCTATTTTATACATGGTTAGGTGAGTTACAAGTGTCAGGTTAATGCAGCGGTAAATAATTCACATGCTGGGTAAGCCTGTAATATGTGCTGCACCATCCAGCAACCTTTTTAGTAGATTGTTGCTCTCTTTGAGTTTGGAAACTATTCACATCCACCCTTTTCACAACACACACAATTTCCTTAATGTCTACATGTGCATGCTCGCTTAAATTGTGTATACAATGAAGGTAGCTTGCTTACTTTGTCCCTCTTGTCCACAGGGTGGAAATGATTATGAAATCTACACAGACTCCCGAACAGTAGGCCACAGTGTCACATCACCAGAAGACACAAGAAGAATCTGTGAAGAGCTGTTTTTTAAATAACTTTGTTTTCCTTTAGGATATGACAGCAGCCAAACACTGGGTTCAGATACAGTCAAGAAGAAATACCAAGCCTTTCAAATATGAAATCTGTTCTTTTTAGTGGTGTGTTTGTAATGGTTCCTAAACAGTAGACATCCTAGTAATTATATGTCAGAGAGACTGGAATGTTAAACAAATGTTGCTATATTTGATAGTTAGGAACAACTCTTTTGTATTTCCACAGACAAGTTTGATTTAGTTATGTACTCATGTTTTAAAAATGAATGTGATCTAACTAGGCTACATATATAGATTCTGCTGTTTTTTCTCTAAAATGGTACATCAGGGAACATAATTTAACTCCTACAACTAAAAATTTTCGATCGGATTAACACTACCCGATTTAACTCCTCATAGGTTGAAATTAAAATTTCACTGTCTTAGCAATGTTTGTTTTCGTTTTAGATTTACTGGATTCTCTGAAGTAAGAAATGACACCATTAAGACAATGTGCTTTAAAAATGGAGGTAATAAAAAACAGGAAGCAAGACTTGTCACCTTCAAATAATCTTTCTACACTGAAGGTGGTTTTCTTACCTAATGAAATTGGATCTTTGAGGCTAACCTGGTAATTAAGAAATGGGCATTTTAACATTGGAAATACTGGAACCAGCCACAGACTAAAGTGACTTTGTTTGAGGGAAGTTCCTTAAAATGACTTGCATGGGAGTGGAGGGGGGCAGAATCTTAAGTTATGTAAGTTTATATTTGGGGATGGGGTTTTTTTAGTAGTCTCTTTGGTTTACCTGAAAGATTGGAAAACCAAGCAGTTCCATTTTCTTCTTGTAATCCCATGACTAAAACATTACTTCCCTTCTCAGTTAAGCTGTTTTGCTTACTGCACTTGCACCCAATTCCTCCAAATGCTTTGTTTGGATCAAACACTGTTCCCATTGTCCTTTAAGACCTCCAACAAAATTACTGGCATTTAGATGCGTGATTTAAATAAAACAAACCATCATGTGCACAAAGAATAGAAAGGCACTGTGTGAATTACCTTTAAAATGTCTCACCCTTTATTGTGTTTTTCTTACAAAGTGTAACTTTCACATCTGTTAGTGACACTGAGATAATTAACTTGCCAGAACAGTAATAATTGCCTGCAAACTAGTTTGTACTGAGAGAGAGATGGCTTTGTATATTTCAGGGGCAGAGAATCTTTTTTTGGTTGGGGACCACTGATCAACAGAAAAATCAGTCAGGGGCTGCACACAAGTGAAAAAACAAAAAAATCCTCCCCCGTATGGCTCAGTTACCCAACTGAATTTTGTCTGAGGTACACAAATAAGCCTGTACATAAAGGCTGCGTCTAGACTTGCCAGCTTTTGCGGAAAATCATCTGCGTTTCCGCAAAAACTTGCCAGCTGTCTACACTGGCCTCTTGAATTTCCGCAAAAGCACTGACGATCTGATGTAAGATTGTCAGTGCTTTTGCAGAAAAACTATGCTGCTCCCGTTTGGGCAAAAGTCCCTTTTGCGCAAAAGAGCCAGTGTAGACAGCAGAGATTTCTTTTCCGCAAAAAAGCCCTGATCGCAAAAAAAGCGATCGGGGCTTTTTTGCACAAAAGCGCGTCTAGATTGGCCACGGACGCTTTTCTGCAAAAACTGCTTTTGCGGAAAAGTGTCCGTGCCAATCTAGATGCTCTTTTTCCAAAAATGCTTTTAACAGAAAACTTTTCCATTAAAAGCATTTTTGGAAAATCATGCCAGTCTAGATGTAGCCAAACAGTTTTCAGAAAAAAACAGCTAACAGTGACATGACTGATGCCACTAAATTAGTCATAATTTGCTACAATGCCCAACAGGTGTGGTTAATTCAGCTTTAGTCTAATTTCCTTCATCAAATAGCTGTGTAAGACTTAGTACTGTGACTAGGAAGATTGCCAGGGGCACCTATATTGAGCTCACTGCAGGCCCATATTAATAATTTCCAGATACTGTAGTTCACATTTCTTGTATCAGAGACTTAGCTGGTCAGTTATTACAATATTACTCATCTACAGCGTGGAGCCACTAGCCTGCATGTGCAGCCAACCACCTCTGGTTCCTTCGCTGCAGTAGACAATCAAGGATGTTCCGAAGCAGAGGGGAGGAGGGTGGGTATTGAAGCACCTGCAAGGACAGCCATCTTGATGATACCATTGGGACTAGTGAACATTCCATTAGCAACTGTGTCTGAGACCTGCTTTTAAAGCCTGTATGACCTTATGCTTTGATGGGATATGGTAAAGCCAAAGAGATTATTGAAATGCTCACGGTGTTTTTCTCCTACCACTGGACAACTTTGGCAGGGATTAAACCACAGGGTCTTCTGCTAATGGACAAATAGCAAACAACAACTGGGCTGAAATAAAATCTGAATAACTAAACAAAGGGAAAACCAAGACTCAACTGTTAAGAAAGGTAGCAAACAGGCAGCTGAGAAGCATGTGCTTGTATCCTCCAGTGGAGCAACCAGAGGGAGGTACGCTTGAAGATTCTGACTTTTATAACAGTTCAAACCCTGTCTAGATGTACATATTTCCTATGAAACATTTCAGACAAATTGCTAGCTGATTACTACGTAAGCAGAAGATCCTGCCCTTATTTTATAGCCTCCACCTGCTCTTGCTCACAGTTGACTACACTCAGAGGAGTGCTTTTATATTACTTCCTGTTTGGACCCTCCTCTCTGTGCCGAGCTTTGCTCCATGTGGGGGGAGGCTGGTCAGGTACCAATTCTGGCAAAGTTCTCAGGCATTGAAAGTGGCTTGTAAATCAGCGTCAGACTACAAGTTCATCTAGCCTGGTATCTTGCCTTCCAACAGTGGCCAGTGCCAGCCACAGGAAAGCATCAAGTGCTCCATTCTATGCCACCCCTTGCCTTCTTGGCACCCAGGGTAGTAGTGTGATGGACCCTTTGAAAGTTAAGCTTCTGGCAGATCATTAGCTATTGAATTTTCTGACTGAGAAACTTTGAGGCAGAGAACAAGCCAGCCAATAGCAGACTTAGGAAATAAGGATGCTGGCAGTCAGTGCTCCCTCTAATTTCTATGTCCATGTGCAGAATGAATGTTATGTGCACCAATAGGGAGATGAAGTGCACATAAAATTCATTCTGCAGATGAGCTGTGGTGGGGGAGGAGCTGAGGGCTCTGGAATGTGGGAGGGGGCTCAGGGGTGGAGGAATGAGGGCTCTGGCTACAGGTGCAGGCTATGGGATGGGGCTGGAGAAAAGGTGTTTAGGGTGCACAAGGGGGTTCCAGGCAGGGACCAATGGGTTTGGAATTTGGGAGTGGGCTCAGAGCAGGAAGTTGGGGTAGAGGTGTGGGGTCTGGCCAGGAGTAAGAGCACAGGAGAGGACTCAGGGTTTTGATGTGGGGTCCAAGAGGGTGGTGGAGGGAGCTCTAGGCTGGGACAGAGGCTTTAGATGTGGGGTGCTTACTTGGGGCAGCTGCCATGGGGGGCGGGGGAGGAAGGGATGGACAGATGGTGGATTCCCTCTCTAAGGGCAAGTCAATACTACACTGAAAAGTCAATTTAAGCTACACAATTTGAGTTACACTATGAATGTAATTCAAGTCAATGTAGCTTAGATCTACTTACTGCAGGGTTCACACCACATTAGATTGACAGGAGAAGCTCTTGTGAACTCCCCTTATTCATCTCATTTGTAGTCAACATTTAAGTCTTCACTAGACCTGCTAAACTGACCCCTGGTTGATTTGGTAGCTGCAGCGTCAATCCCAGCTGTAGTCGAGCCAAGCCCTGAATGTATGGTACAAGTGTTGTTCCTCATGCAAAGGGATGCAGATCCATTACAATGGACACCTGACAGAAAAACTGCAGCGATCCTTCCATGATTGAGGAGAAATTCCCTCACAACTTCATCTTCTGATGAAATAAATTACAAACCATGAATGAAAAGTACCTGAAGACACAAGACCTCTGGCATAGTTTTCTTCTGACCCCTATTGCTGATTCTGTGCAGTTGGACATGGGTGCATCCCACTAGACTTGCAGGAATTTCACAGTAAATTTATATTGAACTTCAGTATGAAGTGAGTTCTTGTTCTGAATAACCTTCCCCTTCTCCTCTATGACTTGCATAGGAGGTGGAACAACAGAGCCCCTGGCTTCCTCGTAGCTGGCTCCAGACTTTGGCAAGTCCCTGCAGAATCTTAGAGGTGCCAGAGTTTTCAAAGCTTTCCCTTCCCATCGGAACAAGTACAGGAAATCCTGGGAAAGGAATGCAAACCTAAACAAAGATTAGAGGAAATCTGATCTAATGCAATCAAAGATGACCTTTGGTTCATTAGGACCCCCATAGCTCCTGTGGTCACAAACAGTTAACTTCACTCATCAGGCACAGATAACATTTTATTAGTAGGGAACAATTTATTGCTAAGCTGTTCTAGAACTGTGTAAAAAGTGACCTACTATCTAACAACTGGACCTTGAACCAGCTCTATTGCAAACACCGACATCTGTGTTCACAGTAGGATGAATTTGTGCTGCTGGACATCCAAAATAAGGAACTAGTTATACCACTTTCTTAAAACTGACAGTTCATTCAGAGTAATGTAGGCTATTGATACTGAACCTTTAAAATGGTACAACTGTAACCATTCATGTGCTGTCAAAGGGCTGTGTAGAGAGCCAGTTAAAGGACCAGCAGGATGTCCTGACGTCTACACAGGGCTGAAATTCACATGCACTGTTCCAAAAAGGTAGCAAGCAGCAGGTTTATAATCACAATGTGGCGATGCCACAAACACAAGCTAATTATACGTGTTTTTGTGTGCTGGATCTTAAATATGTTACACCTAACCTAGTGATAGGCTGAAAAAGTCTCATTGGTCATGATTACACTGCTCAAAATAAACAAGCTTTGTGATTATCAAATAAACACCTGGATTTAAAAAAAAAACAGTTTACTTAAAACCTAATGTCTTCTATAAAAGACAACACAGGTCAGTCAACTTACACAACTGCTAGAATTAACTAATGTTCTTACTAGCTGGGAAACTGTAAAGTCACTCATTTTCTAACAAACATAATCTGATATTGCACAGAAGTGATATTTGCAAACAACTTCACCCACCCCACACCCACCCATATCCTTTTAATTCATACTACTGTTAAATACAGACTAGGTAGTGAGTGTGCACGCTGAAGATATCAAACAGCAGTTATTAAATACATTTTTATTGTAAAGGAAGCAGGGAATATTAATAAACTACAGCTTACTAAACCCACAATTAATACAGGTTTTACACTTACAAGCGATTTAGTACAATAATTAAAAGTAAAACGAAACATCACAGTAATTATTAACCTTCACATTTCTGTTCCTTTAATCACGGTAGATTGGAATTGATTGGGACATTTTACCTTTTTCTGTGAAATAGCATCATCATGCTTTCCACAGCAGCTCAAGTACTGCTTTAGGGAACAGGCAAATTCCAAGTAGCTAAGAGATGCAAGTGTCACTCCAACTGTGGGGGGAACAACTCTTCATTTGGAAAACTTAGGAAGGACAAGCAGTATCAGAGCTGGTGCAGAAATTAATATAGTTACAGTAGTTTGCCCGAAAGCCTACAGAGATAGAAACAGAGATTCTAGGTGGTGGTGGTAGCACTCTACAATGCAGAGCAAGTGTTGCAGGAAAACATGACTGCAAGCATTCACTATAAGGCTTTATAACTCAAGCTACTAACTAACTTGCACAACATTTTATTTATAGTGATCTGACCATGGCAGAACAAGCGAAGTGAATGTATAAATGCTAATGAACCATGGCAGTTACGAACTACTTTCTCAAGCATGTATATATGAAAAAAATCAAGGCAGCTCCAAGATTTCATTAAATTCAGGCACCATCAGAGGCTGTGAACCACTCCCACCTCTGCTGCTTTGCTACTGCTTAGTGTGAAGCAACCTACTTTTGTAACTACTGCCCTGTAAATCTGTTGCTAATCACCCATCAAGGCACACAAAGTAAATTCACAAACAACCCACATTTAATAAAGCTAACAATTCCACACTCCTGCACATAGCTAATTTCCAACCCTTCCACCTGACAGTTACCCAGAAGATGCTGTCAAAACTGATAACAGTTAGATTACGCCTTTCTTGAGTGTGCTTGTTATTTAGCTTGTGAAGAAAACAAATTGCAGCAAGGAAACTCGCTCTCTCAAGTACATTTACTGAGAACCTTGCTAGCAGTAAGCCTGAGCAGTCTGCACATTTACAGCAATTTAGCTCAAGGGAGCAATATGTTACAGGTAGATATTGGGCCTCTAAGTGGAGTCCCTCAGTGCTGCCTTTTTGATAGAACAGCTATCACGCTGACCTGTTTTCAAGTTCCTAACATCTTTGGGCATCTACTATCCTTCAGGTCACAAAAGCAGACAAACCCGGCTAGTTTTTCTTTTTCTTTTTAATAAATAAACTTGTGGAAACTTCCTTACGCTATTTTTTCCCTTAGAGTTTGTATATTGTTTTTAAGTATTATGCCTATTGTAAAAATGGTAATTTGGCCAACGCCTACCTTACCCGCTCAATATATAAAATAGTCATTTGTCAACGTGAAAGTCAGTTGTGCAGTGTGTTCAATGGTACAGCTCCATGCTGGATACCTTAGGAACTAAGCACATGGCCTGACCAGGTCTCATGTTTTGTTCCAGGTGCTAGATGAGTAATGACAACGTCTACAGCCTGCAGCTTCTCATTCTTAGGTGGAATAGTACACATCTTGTAGGTGACTTCATCGCCAGCCACTGGAACGTACTCTCCTTCAATGCTGTTAATGGGAAAAAAGAGGTGAGGACAGGCTCTAGGTGAATGTATTCTGGGACTTGAAGAATAAGTACAGGTTGAAGCTCTCTAATCCAGCACACTCTGTTTTGACAACATCTGTGGTCTGGCATGATTTGAGTTAGCCAAATGTCCACTTTTCATGGGTGTGGTCAAGTGTCCAGTGGTCCCATAAAGTGTGTTTACAGCCACCAGTCTTGGCTCAGTGTTCTGTGCTGTTATTTAGCTCCATATTAGCCCTAAATGTCTTCTAAGAGCCCAGTAAGTAGTGGAAGTGTTGGTAATGCTGCTAGATAATACTGACCTCCCGTCGTATGACAAATTCTCTAGTTTGGCACAGCTCAGGACCAGTGTTTCCTCTAAGGCAGTGGTCACCAACCAGTAGATCAGGATCTACTGGTAGGTCTCGGAACCTCTGACAGGTGATCCTGAGAGGTTTGGCCAGGAGGCTATCAAGTGCTGACACTTCATCTTCCCCTCTCAGCACTGCCGTGCTGCTCCTGCCCTCTGCCTTGGAGGTGCCCCTCACCCCTGGGAGCCTCCTGCTTGCTGTACAGGGCACAGGAAGAAGAAGCGGGAGTGCTGATGTCAGGGTGTCCCTCCCTCCACCCTGTACCCCATCTCCACAGAGCAGAGGGGGGCAGGGATGGAGAAAGTTTGCTGGCTGCTTTGGGAGTGGTGCAGGGTCAGGGTAGGGGTGAGCTTGTCTTAGCCCCCTGCAGTAAGCGGTGCCCAGCTGGAGCTCGCATTCCAAACCCTGCCAAGTCCTGAACCTCTCCTGTACCCCAAACCCTTGCCCCCAGCCTGATAAAAGCGAGTGAGGATGGGGGAGGGAGGATGGAGTGAGCAGGGGCAGGGCCTCAGAGAAAGGGTGGGAAGGAGATGGGGCAAGGGTATTTGGGTTTGAGGTAGACCCTGGATTATGCTTAAAAATGTTGGGGACCACTGCTCTAAGGTGTGTGGCAGCACAGCTTCACAGGTGATTAATCAGCCCTGCCCAGTCAAGCAGCTCTATGCACTGAGCCCTGAGCCTCTGACTGGGCAGGACTGATTAATCACCTGTTAAAATGTGCTGCCGCACAGCTTAGAGGGAACACTGGTCAGGTCCTCAGGGTGCCAGACTACAGAGGTTCTACCTTTACTTGCACTGCCTCTTCTATTGCTAAAGTCTTGCAAATCAGTGAATATCCGCTTTATACCCACACATACGGATGCAGATATCTGTGGCTCATTTTTGCAGATTTGGATTCAGATTTTGTACATAGAGCCCTGCAAATTTGTGGATATCTGCTTTATAACCACAGGGAGCCATATCCACAGATATGGATGTGGACAGCCCCAGCTCATTTTGGATACGGATGTGGATGCAAATTTTGTGTCACCACAAGGCTCCTTGTGTCACCTATTGCTTGGTAGTGTCACCAGCTCTATAACCTGTACTTTTCTTTCACATTCAACTCCTGTCTATGGACCCACAAGGCACCCCAGACCTCTAACCTATATACACTCTTTCTGGACCCCCACTTTAAGAAAGGGAGAGCCCTATGGAGAGACTCCATTTCCTGCTGTGGTTCTTCCTGCGGGGTCAAAAGAGTTTATGCTCCCATTGGTGACTCTTTGGGACCCACACAAGCAGCAGAAGTTTTGCAGCAACCCAGGGCATCTGTCTGAAAACAAGCCAGCTGGTTATTAGTCACCTGAATGCACTACGGTAGGGTCTCTAGATTCAAATGGAAAAGCAGAGCTTACACAGATATCTATGTGAGCAGTACACCCTGCATGTAGCCCAGAGCATCCAGTACTCAATTGGGGTTAGGTGGCACTTGGCAGCCAGTTCTCAATACAGCGAGCAGATACCTGTTTCTTGGTTTCAAATTGCAGTTTTGCTGATCACCACCACTCATTAGAAGTTAATATCTAGTCACTGTCCTCCACTGTATCTCCAAGAGCTACACTTGCCATGAAGATGCTGATGAGTCTTGAACATTGATCCACACCAGTGTCAACAGTAACAACTGCTTATGTGACTGTCCCAGGAAAGAAATTAACCCAAGTGAGGTGGGAAACTGAGTCACGGCTATTTGTCCATAAATACAGGTATTTCCCACCTTCTCCACACCTGGGCTTTCAAGACACTTTTTTGCAGAGATGCCAGTCAGAGTGCCATGACACCCTGAGAAGAAAGAGACACGTGAAAGCGCTAAGGCTGAATCAGATGAATCAATGCCTCAGTCATAATTGCCTGGTTATTCCATGAGGTAACTGTGGGCTACAATTAAAGATTTCTGTAACTCTTAAATGTGTAGTTCGTAGCTTGGATTTCTTTTAAACATCATCTTAACTCCTGGATTTTGGGAGAATTACAACATCCCTGTGACGATTACTTTAGGTTACTGAGATGTACTCTCAACCTTCATTCCCATTTTTCTCTAGGGGAACAGACTGGACACTGAAATGAATATACAAGAGAATCTCAAACGCCTCAGAGTTCTCTAAAGCTTCATGCTATGCAAAAATTCTAAATGTGGGCCCCCGGGAGCCAAATGTTGAGCCATCTTCCGTATCCACTAGCACAATACTTGCCCCCTTTTACCTTATAGCTGTGAATAATAATAGTGTTAAGCTGGGTACACAGGCCCACCGACCAAGTGCACTCAAGCTGCATAGTCAGCTCATCACTTGGTAGATGTTTATGTAATCCAAGCAGAGCCCGCCTGCAAAGACTGCCTCTCCTGCGTGCTCCTAGTTCCCAATAGCAGGGTCAGTCATACAGAACTGTAAGGGTGACTGACCCTCCTCGCTTTCACTGACTGCTTCTAACTGTTGTAGCCCCCCCACCCCCTCCAGCTGCCTGAGGCTAACAAAGCAAACATAGCAGGCAGCTGGGCTTACAGCTCAGCCCCAGCAGTGCACTCTTGAAGGCTGTGGGAGCCCAAGCAATTAATGATTTTGTAGCCAGCTCTCAGCTACATGTTTCCCTAACATGAGTTAAAAAACAGCTGCAGAGCCGCTCCTCTTTCCCACCGAAATACCACTCCAGACAGACCAGCACAGCAGCCAACAGGGCCGTGGTGTAAAACTGCACGAGCAGTGGGAAAGTAACCTGAAAGCAGAAAAGCTTTCCTGGAGGACCTATGTAAAGGTTTCCATCCTGCTGTAATACCAGCTCCACATTCAATGCACCCCCCCACATACACACACTCTGAGCCAACTGACCTTTCCCTCCCATGGCTCCAGGCTGCTCTGTCAACCCAATGCAGCAGCACACTCAGTGCCAGATTAGTGTATGGGCTTGTGGGGGCCTGGCAAGGTCAGAAGCAGGAGCTGGGCCATGGTAAGAGCTGTCCAGGGAACCTGGGTCGCTGTAAGGAGCCCTGGATCCTTCACCTGCCTGGATGGGGGGAGGCAAGGGAAGACCCGTCCCCCTGGCCTCCCAACAGCCAGAGCAGGTGGGCTCTAGGGCAGGCTTTAGGGGTGGGCCACCAAAACAACCTCCCCAGGCCAAGGGAGAGGGGTGTCTGTCTCCATGTGGTAGTGCAGAGGTACATGCTGCTGGCTGGCAGGAGAGGGCCACAATCTCAGAGAGGGACTGACAGGAAAATAAAATAGAAAACCTCTTGCTCCTATGTACCGATGAATATTTGAAAATAAGGCTGTATTTGTCAACGCTACTTAAGGGATTTGGACACTGTGATGGAAAGGAGTGCTAGCCAGCACTTGATGACTAAAGGGTTAAACTCAGGTAGCTAGCAAGTGTGTTGGCAGGAGGCCAGAAGAACGAATAGGATACAGCGCTGAAATCTGAATTAAGATACAGATACCTCGTCTGCTCTTCCTTTGTGTGAATTCTAAGAAGGGCTGGAGGGAGCAGATGCAGTACTCAGAATTACCATGCCTATAAGAAATAGTGGACATGGGAGTGAACTGGGCCTTGAAGTACGGATCAGCATGGATCGTGAGTAGAGGGAAAAGGTGAATTTAGTCGCGATCAGGGCATTTTTCTTTGTTTTGGCTGTTTGGTTAAACTCCTCTGTGTGACTCTGTGCCTTCCCTCCCCCATTCACTATCTAAGAGCATACCCAAAGATGTTCTCTGCATTTTAATTTGTTTTACTCAGTTGCTCTGTAACACCTAGCAACCAAGTATGCTTTATCATGTATAGCTGTTTGTTTTGTTCATAAAATCACCTTTTTTAAGGCAACAAATTCATTCTTGTGTCTGTCTGTGTGTATGCATGCCTGAGACTAAGAGGTCAGATACCAGAGACTGGTGTTTTGTTTTCTCTCTGGTTTTTTTAAAGCTCTCTTGTGGTTAAGCAGCTTGGGGGTACCCCTCTGGAAGAAGTCCAAGTGTTCCCTCCTGGGTTCAAGAAGAAAGGGGTTTTCCTTTGTTTCACTTGGTGGTGGCAGCAGCCCCAAAAAAATCAGTGAATCTATGATTCTGGGGAGTTTTTGTAAGCAGAGGCTAGAGGCAAGGTATTTGAGGTCTCTTGCGTGCCCCCACCTTCTGCATTTGGAGTACCAGAGTGGGGATCAGCCCTGACAGACACCAACTGCCTTTAATTTTACATTTAAATTGAATACTGTATTTAAGTCTTTTGGGGAGAATTTGAAAATCTCAGCCAAAATACTAAACTAGAAAATGTCCCAGACTAAGCATAGAATCGAGAGCATTTATATTAAGTTTTATACTATCTATCAACTCTCATTTCCCATCACAATGCAATGTGATGATTTTGAGTATCTTATATTGCACTATTTTAGGAAGGTCAGTACATGAATCAAAGGAGGGGCTCTTATTAAAAAATTGTCTAAATATGGAATGTTACAGTCTCACAGTTGCTATTCTTATCAACAAGGCTCTAGTTTACCCTTTAGGGATGAAGACAAGGTCCTTTTAGTACAAGTACTTTCAACATGATCAAAATATGTCAGAAGGAACAATCCTGCATGGCAGAGAGTTACCCTATATAGCTAGTTTCCATGCTTCTATGATCTACATATCTTGCATACTTTGTGACACTCGTTTAATTAGGGATGTTAGAGAACGTGGTTTTTAGTAACTATGTAGCCGCAAATATTCTTATCAGTTACACAGTTACTAAAATGGCCCCTGGGGGCAGGGCCGCAGCCAATGCACTCCCGGGCCCCACTCCAGGGGAGCCCACTGCCAACCTGTGCTGCTGCCTCTATATCTGAGACAGCAGCATGGGGCGGCAGGTCCCAGGGACCCCGAAATTCAGAAGGACAGAGGCTACTCTTGCATCTCACAGTAGGGATGTTAAATTGCAAGTAACTGACTAATCAAATAGTCGATGCATTTTGCATCACCTATTTGATTAGTTGATAGGACGCTGCATGGAGCCCAGGGTCAAGTGGGAACTCCCCCGCTGGCCCTAGATGGCGCTGCTACTTTGAAACACCACGGGAGCCCAGCATCAGGCTCCTCGCAACATTTCAAAGCAGCAGCACACCATGGAGCCCAGGATCAGCTGGAGACTCCCCTGCTGACTCCGGGCTCCATGTGGTGCTGCTGCTTTGAAACGACGCAGGGAACCCAGTGTCAGGCGCCACATGGCATTCATTTCAAAGCAGCAGCACTGCACGGAGGCCAGAGTCAGCGGAGGAGTCCACAGCTGATCCCAGGCTCCACGCAGCGCTGCCACTTTGAAACACCACATGCAGCCTGGGGTCACCCCAACCGGCCCCAGACTGCACGCGGTGTTTCAAAGTGGCAGTGCCGCACAGAGCCCGGGGTCAGTGGGAGAGACCCCAGCTGACCCAGGTTCCATGCGACACTTTCGTCTTTGAAGTGTAGCAACAGCTGTTACCTCACTTCAAAGGGGAAGGCACCCTAGGGACTAATCAAATAGGTGATGCAAAATGCATCGACTATTCAATTAGTCAATTACTCGCAATTTAACATCCCTACTGTGGGATACCAAAGCAGCCTCCGTTTGTGGGAAGCTCCGGGCCCCCCGGGAGCTCCCACCCTGGCAGGGCTCTGCTTTTGAAATGTACAAGAAGCCCTGCAAGGAGTGCCCCCGCTGTTCCCATGCTCCCTGTGGCACCTGAGCCTTTGAACAGCCCCGCAGAATCGCAGCAGAACTGGCATGATGGGAGACTGCTTCAGTCTCTGCTCGTGCCATTTCCTGCTATGACTCTACCTCCCCAGTCCCCCACAGAGACGGTGCTGGGGGGGAACTGGCTTTTAAAATTCAACCTATGACTCAGCCAAGATATTTCACGGAGTAGAGAGAGAGAGAGAGAGAGAGTCTAAAACATGTTATAAAACCCCAAAGGGATGCTTAATCCACCTTTGGGCATGTTCAGACAGCACAGCAATGGGATGGCAATTTCATAGAATCATAGTTTAACATGAACAGGCTTTGTTACTGTTCACAGCAACAGATAGTACACAGCCATTGATAACAGCGATTAATCACTTCAGCTCACTGCTGAGCAAGGTTCCCTCTAAGCTGTGCGGTAACACGGCCATGCAGCTGCTTAATAAGCCCTGTCCAGGGATTCAGGGCTACCATGTGTCACGTTACTGGATTTTAGGGGAGCAGCCAGATCACTGTTGCACCC
>JANRFK010001605.1:27948425-27959861 GCA_030068395.1 Apalone spinifera | reverse complement strand
GGATACTGGGCTAGATGGACCTTTGGTCTGACCCGGTATGGCCGTTCTTATGAACCAGGCTCCAGCTCTACAGTTACCAACTTTCTCACTATTATCACATTTCCTCTGGTTCTGGGTGTCTACACTGTACATGCCACATTTCCCTGCCCGCCCCCCTTACTTAAAATGGCTACTATGTCCCATTGCTTTCACTGGAATGGAAGCCATATACTCCCTCAGCCAAAGCAACTGCCACTTCTCCACAGTCTTTGCAGGAAGAAGTGAGCTTGCTCCGAGTAAAGAGGACTGCCATCTCCCATTGCTCCTAGTGGGAACGAGGTTCACAGCTCTCAGCTAAGCCTGTCCATAACATGGCCCAGACAAGACGAGGAAAATGGAGAGCAGGGAGAGAGCATATGGAGCAAGGAAGTATGGGAGGGAGAAGGGAGTTCCCAATGAAATTGGGAAAGAATTGGGGGTGGGAGGAAGGAAGAATGGAGGGGCAAGCAGCCTAATTGCCAACCATCCTGGTTTTTCCAGGACTCCCCTGGAATCGGGCTCTATCTTCCAGAGATTACTGAAGCCAAACTGGGAGAGTTCAGGTTGCCCAGAGGCACAGCAGGGCTAAGACAGGCTCTATGCCTGCCCTGGCTCTGCACCACTCCCAGAAGCAGCAGGCACATCCCTGAGGCCCCTAGGGGCTGACACGGGATCTCTGCATGCTGCCCCTACCCTGAGTGCTGACTCCACATTCAGGGACTGCGGCCAATAGGAGCTGCAGGGACAGTGCACGTAGGCAAGAGCAGTGTGCACAGCTCTCCCCCCAGATACTGGGAAATGTGCCAGCCTCTTCTGGGAGCAGTGCAGGTCAGGACAAGCAGGAGCCTGCCTTAGCACCACTTTGCTGCAAACCGTGAGCCACCCCGGTAAGTTCTGACCAGGCGGAGCCCGTACCCCTCTCTTCCTCCCACACCCCAACTTCTGTCTCAGCTCTAAGTCCATTCCCAAAGCCCACACCCCAAACCTCCTTCACCCCAACCCCTGCCCCATTGTTTTAATGTGCATCCCACTGTAGATCTCCGCATCCCACTTCAATCCAGTATTAGCCATTTTTATTCAGTACTGTGCTTGTTCTTGAAGCAGAGGCAACAAGTAATACTTTTTATGGAACTCTTTCTGATAAGCCTTTAGTCACAATGAGTTTACCTACCTCCCAAATGATCTATGGAGGGAAAGGTATTAAGCAGAACAACCTGAATTTGCTATCACTTGCACCTTCACTGTATTGTTCTATAGACAGAATAGCACAATAATTTTGGTTGTTCCTTGCTTATCTGTCCAGTTCTGTTACTTATTTCAGGTCTCATTTCTGCAACTGTGTGCATGCGGGCAGAACATCACTGTCTTCATATAGTAAGACCCATGCAATTCCAGGATTTATTTCATTTCAGTTGAAAAAGGCTATCCCAGACTCTAAAAGTGACATTTTTCATAAGTGCCTACGTGATTTAGGACTTGTGTACATAAGGAAATGTACCCACAGACATAACTATAACAGTGTAACTACAGAGCTATAGTTATACCACTGTAACTCCACATTCTGTTCTGAAATTAAATTAAGCCATGAAGGCGAGAACATCCTGTGAAAATTGCAAAGATTCCTTTTTTGCTTGTCATGAACTCACAAGGATAGTCAAAGACAGATTCTGAAAGATTAATCCTATGAGAAAATTTTCCTCGCAAAGAAACATGGTGTGAGGCCATCAGCTTGATCCCCTCACTGGTGCTGTACAGTAACCACAGACTACCAAAATCTTCTCCCTCTCTGTTCTATGCTTCTCTGTGCTATAATTAAGGTGACAATATTTTCCTCACCCAAAAATCGGCATACCTGACCCAACAAAACTGTCAGCAGGGTGAGTGAGCAGGCTGGGACTGCAGGGTCTTGGAGTGGGGGGCCACTTACTTGCTTTTGCACCGCTTTCAGGCATGGCCTACAGCTGCTCCCATTGGCCAGATTCTGCACGCTGCCATTTCCCTTCCCCTTGCTGGGGGAACAACCTCACAGGTACACGCTTCCTGCAGGCTTTCCACTTTGCTCCCCAATCACGCATCCCTGCAAGGCTGTTCGCCCAGTCAGGGGAAAGGAATAGGCTCCACTTCTCCATTTCTGGCTCCACTTATTCCCCGAAAGCTGGATCATTAGCAATCTGCTTCTGTGTCAATTAGTGAGTCACAAAGATCCAATTATCTATAATCTTAGTAAATGACAAATTCTCAATTTCTGTAGAAAACAAGGAGAAGGAGAAATCTCAGTTTCTGGGGAGGAAGGAAGAAGGTGGAAGAAATACCTTTGATCTGTCAAACTCTTCCTACACCCAGAAAGCTGATTAGTCCCTAAACAATATTTTCAGGACCATGGCAGATATTCTGACACAATGAAGTATTAGAAAAATGTAGTCTCTCTCCCCACACCTGTCCTGACCAAAAAACAAATTTAAAAAACCCCCTACGCCCACTTAACCCACTAATTGCCAAACTCCTCGAGCTTATTTAAATTCCATCGGCATCAGACAAAAGCAGCAGATTTTCCATGCGTAGTTTCAAAATAGGGAGAGAGGTAGGATACCTGAGTTAGGGATGTCAGCATGTGGATGACTATACAATAATGGATAAGCCTGGGCTTATTGACTTGTTGACCTTCTTCCCTCTCCCTCTCCCCCCCCACCTCTTGCAGCAGGAGTTGGAGGGTAGCAGGAGCCGGTGCCCATGAGGAGCTGGTTTAAAAAGCCAGCTTCCCACAAGCACCAGATCCACCTCCCCTACCACCCTTGAGCTGCTGCTTCTGATAGAGAGAGGCAGCAGCACAGAGGGTGACGAGGCAGGATGGAGCCAATACATCCCTAATACTAATGTACCTGAGCTAGTGTAAGGTCTCCCGTGCAGCCAGTCTATGCCAACAAGAAAGTCTATGCCATTGGTGTGGCCTTTCGATGAGCCACTGAGAACTATTCAGCCAACACAGCGCTGTACACATTGCCACTTATGCCAACAAAATTTATGTCACTCAGGTAGATAAGAATATTTACGCTCAGGGGCAACTGAAATTTTGCTGACATAGGCTATAGTATAGATATGGCCTTAGGATCTGCTCATCCTCCTTCTGTTCCACAGAAGATCTCCAGTACAGATGTGCAGCACTGTATCCTTGCACAGTCATGCATAAAGACCTCTGCTCCAGCTTCTGAGAGAGATTCTCCTGTTGGAGTACTTCTCCTAATAGCTTCACCAATTAAGCCCTCTAGACAGAGATGGTTCAGGTATCACTCTGGAAATTCATCCCTTATTAATCAGATTACATGAATTTAAGACTATTGAATGATTTGACTGACTGCAGATATTTAATGGAACAGCTCTCCTAAGTAAGCAAACTGAAGCCTAGGGAATGTGTACTTCCAAAAATATAATTATGAAATCAAATCAGCAGTTGCACTAATCGAGTGAGAACATCAGGATTAATAAACTTCAATTTTTGAACCACTTCAGGGTCCCCCTGTAATTTTTATAGTAAACATGGCAAAAAGACAGATATATTGAGCAATACTGATAGGATTTTATAAGTACTACATTCTTACTCTAGCTACCGTAACCCCAATGGCATTTTACCCTAATCTTTAATCAAACACCTGACAATTTTGCAAATACCAAGCAATCAAGGCACAACAACAGAACCATATTAAAAACTCTAAGGGTGCATCTACACTGCACCCATAGCTCAAAATAAGCTACGTAATTAGCTTATTTCGAGTCAATTTCAAAATAGCTTATTTTGAAATTTGGCACTGTCTACACAGCACTTATTTAGAAATAAATCACTATTCCAAAACGTCCCTCTGGTATCCCAAAATATTACTGCAGTGTTGACGTAGCCTAAGCGTCAAAGTTAATCAAAAAATAAACTGAAAAACTAAACATATATGAGAACAGCATAAAATAGCAGATGAAGTATGGGACAGGGAACCAGAAACCACTAATTTATAATCCTGAATCTGACAAAGCTTCATGTCACTGACCTCTGTAAGTCATTACATATCTATGCTTCAAGATACCTAGATACTCCACACTGGTGGTGTGGGAATTAAGTAATGTTTGTACTGCACTTAGAACACAGAATCCCTGTAGGACAACATGCTAATGGTACTCAGCTATATATTTTCTTTCATTTAAGCCACAATTCTTGTCTCATTACTCTCCATGTGTATGAAATAGATTGGGATCAGGCTGAAAATAAACTGGCTGCCAATCAGACTAAGAAAGAAGTACTGTTTACTCTCTTCGCTGCACCAGTGAACAATTGCATCAATTGAAGGTGTATGTCTTTCACTTGCAACACAGTTGTAAGGACAGAAGGTGTTTGTTAGTTCTGAATCTTTCTCCCTAGTGATCAGCTCCAGTTCCTGCCCCTGTTGATGTTCAGGGATTTGCAAAGCAATGGCAAAGTGAAACAGAACCAAGTAAAGGCAACAGAGTTATCTGTCCTTAGACTCAAAACAGCGCACTTAGGTTCACGTTCAGGTTTTCCTCACAACCAAAAGGACTGCATACAATTGGATTTTCAAGTTCTGAACAAGAACACTTGTCATAATTCTAATAGTTAACAATGTAATACACAAAAGCACTTATGCATTATTTCAAATAAGGGTTTGTTCAATTTTATTATAAAACAAAATGTTATATAGACATTTACATATAAATCCCATAAAGCTGTTTCCTCTTCAAATATATACCAATTAGCTGTATTACAGAGAATGTAGCCACTTTACCTTCTGTCCAGTTAGATCCTTCCCAATCTTGACAGCCCAATTAATACTACAGCATGTAGGTTCAGAAAATAAATTCTGTTTTCCCACAATGACTAAAATAAAACTTGGAACATGGCATAAGCAAGATCTCTGGCTGCAGGAACCAATAATAGTTTGAGGCAACATACCCATAAATCATGGGTGGGGAACCTAAGTCCTGCGGGTTAGATGCAGCCCCTGGGTTGCCTGTTTCTGGACTCCGAGGCTTAGGGCTTCTCCCAGCATTGGGGAGCCCGCACTAGCACTCCAGTCCCCCACCCCCGCTGCCTCCCCACAGCCCCCGAATGATTTTTCTGTGCATCAGCAGCACCCAACCCAAAAAAGGGTCCCCACCTCTACCATAAATCAAAAGTTCTACAACAGTGTTGCTCAACCAGTGATACGAGTACCTTTAGGGGTACTTGAGAGGAGTCTGGGGGGTACATCAACACAACTGAAATTTGGAGAAAACTGAATTTTTGTTTTAAGTTTTACAGTACTTTATTATTTTTGTACTTTTTGCACCCAAAAAGTTCATCACCCGCCCTGCTATGATTAAGTTGTTTAAACAAATGTGTTGCAAGGTGGAAAAAAAATGTGTGTGTCTGAAAACTGTAGGTCCTGGGGGTACTTATAATTGTTTTTTTGAAAAAGGGGGTACTTTTTAAAAAAAGGTTGAGAAACATTGTTCTACAACAGCCTGAGAGGCAGGAGTCATTTCAGTAAGCATCTTAACTCTTTGTAGCGTGAAAGTCAAACCAGTCTTATTGAATGACCATCTGGTTTCCAATCTGGAAAACACGAGTATACTTTGGACTTCCATGGTACCTTCTAGCAAGGCTCAAAATGTTTTAACACACTAATTAATTAAGCCTTAAAAGATTCCTACAGGTAACTTATTATTCTCCTCTTATCCTAAAAGCCTTATAGCTATGCCAACCTCACCCCTACCATATGCACAGCTAGGTTGACAGAATAATGTTTCTGTCAATCTAGCCGTTGTCACTCAAGAAAATAGAAAAACTCCTTCCATCAATGGACATTTCTACAGCATGGCACTACAGCTACTATAGCTGTGTCAGTGCATTACCCATAAGGTACATACAGCTTGAGGAACAGAAAGGTTAGACGGGATTTATTCTGAAAAGCAACAGTGCAAAAACCAGCACTATTACTCAGCAAACCAGCTCTACATATGGATTCAGAGTCAGTTAGTGACCAAACTCAATGGTATTGTGAGCCAAAACAGAACAGTTATGGGTGTCAATATGGATTCTATTATCTGCTATGTATCAACTAAAATGTTTACTAAGTTCCAATTTCATGATCAAAAGTTACACTAATTTGGTATACCTTATTCAAGCAATGGAACTGGCAGGTTGCACCAAGATCACAAATATTATTTATATTTCTTATGCTAGTGCTTTAGGGATCAACTGAGAAGGGGCTGGGATGGCTGAGAGCATTGTACTTTTGTTACCAATGATGGTGTGGGAATGGCAAATTCTCAGTTTTACTTTGAAAAACCACAAGGACTTCCAGATACAGTTGCCAACATTCCAGCATTGGCCTGGAGTCTCCATGAATTAAAGGTTATTCTTTAATTAAAGATTTTGTGATGAAATCTCCAGGAATATATCTAACCAAAATTTGCTACCCTATTTACAGGGCTGGCATTAAGACAAAGGGGGAAAGCAATTTTTTCCTGTTTTTTGAAAATAAAAACAGCTATACTGGCTCAGACCAAAGGTCCAGCTAGCCCAAAGGTGGGCAAAAACACGGTGGCAGTCCCCAGGGTTAGCCACTGGTCAACTGCTGCCGCTATATTTATCTGCGTGGCTGCAGGTACCAGCAAACTGCAGCTCCCATTGGCCGTGAATCACTTTTCCCAGCCAATGAGAGTAGCAGGAAGTGGCGTGGACCAGGACACAGCTCCCATTGGCCAGGAACAGCAATATGCGGCCAATGGGAGCTACGATTGCCAGTACGTGTGGCCATGCAGGTAAATATAGCAATGGGGGTCCGCCAGGAGCTAACCCTGGTGGACCAGATCCAACCTATAGGCCGGTATTTGCCCTCTCCTCATCTAGCCCAATATCCTGTCTTCCAACAATGGCCAATGCCAGCTGTCCCAGAAGAAAGGTACAGAACCTGTAATCATCAAGTGATCCATCCCTGATGGCCCATTCCCAGTTTCTGACAAACAGACTAGGGACACCATTCCTGCCCACCCTGGTTAATAGCCATTGATGGACCTATCCTTCATGAATTTATCTGTCTTGGTTTTCTGTTGTTGTTTTTTAACCCTATTATAGTATTGGACTTCACAACATCCTCTGGCAAGGAGCTCTAGAAGTTGACTGTTTCTTGTGTGAAGAAGTACTTCTTTTATTAGTATGAAACCTGGTGCCTATTAATTTAATTTGGTGAGCACTAGTTCTTGTGTTATGGGAAGGATTAAATATCACTTACTTCTTTCCTTTCTCTACACCAGTCATGATTTAATAGACCTTTATCATATCCCCTCTTAGTCATCTCTTTTATAAGCTTAAAAAGACCCAATCTTATTAATCTCTCCTGATATGAAAGCTGTTCCATTCCGCTAATAATTTTGTTGATCCTTTTAAAATCTTTTCCAGTTCCAATATAATAATATATAATATTGGATCCACTTCCACTTGCCAATATCCACTTTTAAGGTCTAGTGAGGAAAACCAGATGGAATCTGCTTCTGCAAGGTATCATCTATTTAGAGAAATGGTAAGAATAATTTAAAACAACTTCATTTCATTGTCTATAGTTCACAGAGAATCTTGTGTTGCCCTCCTTTTTCTTAACAAGCACTATTTCAAAATCAAGAGAATCAGTAGCCATGGAAGGCCACAATGTGACTTCCCAGGTCACTTCTCAGACACGCTTTCTCCATGCAAATCAATGACAGCATCAGAACAGAACCCATCTTCCAAACTGGGAATCTTCTACTTATCTAGTATTTCATGCCTCCTTTCTAATACTATGTCCTTCATTCAGGGCCATAACAAGGGCCGGGCAAGTAGGGGCTCGCATTGGGTGCATCATAATTAGGGGCACAAAAATGCAATAAGTAAAAATAATAAGCTACAAAAGTAAAGAGCATGATGCATTCTAATCTTAGGACAGGGGGCGCATTATTAATATTTTCCCCGAGGCACAAAAATACCTAGTTAGAGCACTGCCTTCATTTACCATTATCCACCCAGAAGAAGCACTTTGGAAAGGCTCTGGGCTTTTCAATAAACACTTTTTGCATTAAGTATCATCTGAACTAAGAAGTAACTTACCACTCTCGTGTCAAACCTACAAAGCAGATCACATTCCACCTTACCAGCTGGCCAGGCTGAAGTTAGCAGGACACACAGGGTTGAGTACTTTTCTGAGTTACTCTGACTAGCACTGTTATCCTGGTTTTGGTCAGAAAAAGCTGGATTGTTTTCGTTTACACTGAAGCAAGTGCTCCATGGACAAATATCTTTGGAAAGAAAATGCCTAACAGCCAAGGTTGCATTTTCAAGGGTTGATTACAACTCTTACATGGCCTTCAGATGTGATCATTCCCATCAAGTATGTACCTAAGAACACAGCAACTTCCTCAGAACAGTTTCTTTTTTGTAATAAACAACCACGTACACAACTATCAGTCCAAGAAAACCACCACCCCAAGGCCTCCAGAAACAGTGGTGATAGTGTCTAAACTAGTAGTATCCAGAAAAAACATTTAGCTTCATTGCTTGCTTTGTTGGCAGTATGAGTAATTCTCTTTGCTGAATGCTTGGGTCCTGGTGAATACAACAGCATACAAAGAAAATTCTTACATGCTTTAAAGCAGTGGTCCTCAATCCTTTCCAGAGTCTTTGTCATCTTGCACAATGGGGGATATACCATTGAGCCAAGTGTTCCCTGGCATCAGGCCCAAGATCAGAAGGGCCCCGTTTCTCTCCCTCCTCCCATGTAATGACGGGGAGCCCAAGGTAACCTCGGAACTGTAGTTCCTTGGCCAGCTCCCATCCTAGAAAGCTGGCCCTGGAGCAAGGAAAGGCATGGATAGTAGGTGACCTCATAGCTTGGGGAGGCAACCCCCCCACAAGTCCTGCCCCTTCCTTCTGCTGGAGGCCCCTTCCTTTCTTGCCCTGCAGGGCTCACTCCTCCCACTCTGGCCACTGCTGCAAGATCAGCTATTAAGAAATTACGGGTGGGGGGAGAGGGGGAAAGCTCTCTCCAAAGGGAGGATTAAAGGGCTTATGAGTACCCCCACAGAGAGAAATATCCAACTGCATCTTCCTGGGCTCTTAAATGGCTTTTGCATTTGGGTGGTCACAGCGTACCACCCAAGGTCAGGGAATTTATGACCTTGGGGAGTTTTCAAACAGAAGCCTCTAGAGGGTATGTTTAAAGTCTCTTGTGGGCCCCCACTTTCTGCACTCAAAGTACAAATGTGGGAATAGTCTTGATGGTTTCCCCACAGAAACAAAGAGTGGAACAAAAGAACAACAAAAGTACCTCAACTTTTCCTCAATATGTGGGACAGTCTTACTATATGGATCCAACAAAAGACAGAACTATGTAGCACTTTAAAGACTAACAAGATGGTTGTCTTTAAAGTGCTACATAGTTCTGTCTTTTGTTTCAGCTACAACAGACTAACACGGCTGCATCTCTATCACTATATGGATCCAGATACATTCCAATCACACAGACTGAAAATTGTTCCAATCTACTGGGGTAGGGATTTGTCAGAATTGATCAGGTAGCTGCTGGCTGTGCAACTTTAATGAGCTGAGACCAGGACCACATACTAGTCTCACTGGTGAGACAGGGTGGTCCTGAATAGGGATGTTAAAGTCTAGTTGACTATCCGATAAGCATTTGCTTATCGGATAGTCTGTTGACTTAGACCAGTTGATTACCTCTCCCTTGCTGCCTCTATTGTGACCACCCAAATGCAAAAGCCTGCTGGGGCTCTTGTACATTTCAAAGGAGAAATGTGGAAGTGCCTATCGACTAGTCGAGGGAAATTCCATCGACTACTCAACTAGTCAATTAACCCCATTTTAACATCTTTAGTCCCGAAGACATGGCTATGGAATGTCAGCATAAGGAAAGAGAGAAATCAATGGGTGAGTTTTTTCTGCTCACTATGAAATTTCTGCTCACTGTGATCACTGGTAAACCCACATGGGTGTACATCTCAATGAGAAAAACTGGGAGCTGAGGAAGCTGTGTATAGCAGTACATACAGTCTTGCAGAGGTATATGATCAAAATAAAAAATTCCTCAGACTCTGTACTGCATATACTATAGCACTGCCAAACCAGACCTGCACACTCTCTGGTAATGAACAGATTCCACAAGCCAGATTTAGCCTGCCAAGGCACCTGTTCCGGCCTGTGAGAGCCTCCACCAGCTCTCTGCCTGCCCTGCCCCGGCTCGGCACTCAGTGAAGCTGACTACTACAGGGCAATATGCCTCTGTGAATGCTGAGAGCCCGGGGGAGGGGGGCAGAGGTTTCTCACATTGCTTCTGCCCCCAGCAGTTCCCACTGACTAGTTCCCAGCCAATAGCAGCTTCCTATTTGCAGGACAGAAAGGATGTGAAGTGGGCCCCTCCCCATCCTCAGGGCTCACAGGGCCCCTGTCTCTGCTGTGAGCAGTACAGGGGCGTGCAAGGCAGAGGCCCTGGTTAAGGAACCTGCTGAGCTGCTGGCTGGGAGCCACTCAGGTAAGGTCTCCCAGCCAAAGCTGTCTCTGCCCCCCCCAACCCTCTGCCCCCCCACCTCAAGAAACCCAAATCTTCTGCACCCCTGTTCCAGCCCCCATACATCTTCCCAGACAGCGCATCCCCTCCTATGCCTCTCCTCAGGTCACAATCTCCTCCCAGGCCTTGCACCCCAATCCACTATCCCTGGTCACAGCCCAAATCCCTGCACCCCCTCCTGCACTCCTGTCCCAGGTTATGACCCCCTCTCAGACCCTGCACTCCCTCCCTCTTATACCCTTCCCCCAGGCCAGAATCATCTCCTGTACTCATACCCTTCCCAGACCCTACACCCCAATCTCCTGTCCCATGTCACAACTCAAACCCCTGTACCTCTATCCCAGGTCACAGTCCCCTCCCAGATCCTGTACCTCCTCTCCTTTACCCCAAACTCCCTTCTGCACCCAACCTCCATCCCAGACTCCCACAGCTCCTTCATTAATATAATGCCAGAGTGTGGCCCTCGAACACTTATGAAATTCTTGGAGTGCCCCCCCATTCAAAATTATTGCCCATCTCGCCATACACTAATCAGATCTAACAGCTCTGCAGTGGTGCAAGCAGGAGAGCATTTGGTGCAATGGCCAATCATGGGCATCTGGGAAGGTAGCATTTAATTAGCTAATCAAGTAGCAGATAGAATTTCCATTGACTACTCGATTAGTTGATAGGGGGGTGGGTGCTCACTACCCCACTGCAGCTCTGCAGTTTAAATGTAGTAGGAGCTGGGCAGGCAGGCAGGCAGGCCACCCGGCTCCGACTCCATTTAAACTGTAGAGCAGTGGTCTCCAACCTTTTTACACCCAAGATCACTTTTTAAATCTCA
>JANRFK010001605.1:27930503-27948325 GCA_030068395.1 Apalone spinifera | reverse complement strand
TGGTCGAGGCCTCGCGATTGACCAGTCGATCGCGATCGACGGGTTGGTGACCACGGCTGTAGAGCAACAGCAGGGTTAGCTCGCCCCAACACCAGGACCACTGCACCTTTGCCTTTTAAATGTAGTAAGAGAAGCCTGGCAGATCCGCAACAGGGGACCCGGTGCAAGCCAGGACTGCCAGGACACCTCTCTTTTTTAAATGTAGTAAGAGCCAGGCAGACATTTAAAAGGCAGAACCACAGCGGTGGACCCAGTGCCTCCCTTGCTCCCTCCTCCCCCGCCACCTGTGGAGATCCAGCTCCAGCTCCTGCTCCCCACCCTTGCTGCCTAATACAGCAAGGGGAGGAGCGAGTAGTGACTTGACTAGTCATTTACATCCCATGGGAAGATGCATAGGGTGGGGGGTTCAAGTGCTCAGGCTGCACTGGGCACTACAATTTGTTAGGTTGCCCCTGCGTAGTGTACCTAATCCACTCCATCAAATGCCTCAGCAAGCATGTGAATGAAACAAAACTGCCACTATATCCTCTTCAATGAATACACATAGAAAAGCCAGCCAGCAGGAAATGGGATTTAAGTTTTGCAGGGCTTACAAGAGGGCAGGATTGGTAGCTAGTCACCTGGATAGAGGGCAGTAAAATTCAAACTGCTTACTAGAGCAGCTGATTCGGAATTGTGGGCCGCTTCCCAGAGGCCAGAATCAGAGATAAAATGCCTCTAGGTGTCTACACTGCATATATATTGACAACAAAGGGAAAAAAAAGAGTCCCTTGTGGAGCTGAAAGTTTTTTGTCAATGAAAGTGGACAGTTTTCCTGACAAAAGTCATGCTGCAGTAAGGATGTTAAATTGTGATTACCGAGCTAATCATACAGCCAATACAATTTGTATGGACTGTACGATTAGTCGATATGACCATTGTGCAGAGTCGCAGCAGGGGTAGCTCCGAGAACCTGTGCTGCGGCTCTGCATTTTAAATGTAGTAAGACCTATCAGGCTTTTACTACATTTAAAATGCAGAAGTGCGGCATCCACAGGAGCTGGGATTATTTGATCCTGGCTCGCGCTGAGCCCAGCAGCCTCTGTTCGCAGCAGCCAGAGATGGTTGCAGGCAGGGGCTGGGGAGCTGATAGAGGCAGCAAGGGGCAGGGGGGGAAGAGACTAGTCGAGTCACTACTTGGCTATCTGATAAGCTTATGCTTATCGGATAGTCGACTAGTTGCTTACATCCCTATGCTGCACTGTGCACACTCACAATTTCGTCGCCAAAAGGCACTTTTCCTCAACAGAACTTGCCAGTGTAGATAAAGATACAGATATTCTCAGAGTCCTTTTTCCTGCCAGCAGGTCCTCCCAACCCCTCCCCTAGGCAGAATCCTGGACATACCGCTAAATTAGCATAAAATGTCGAATATTCAAACAGTGCTTAATATAGCATATCTTAACATTAATTCCCCTATGATTGTTACATTATTAATGCAGGTTGGAAACTGGGTTACAGTTTCTTAATGCTCTGTTCTAACACAGCTTGTGTCATTTCCTGGCAAGAGATTTAGAAACCCCAATTATTATTAAAAAGGGATTTGTCATTTCAGTTTATCCATTTTTATTCATCCCAGAGCAGGAGAACAGTTACAATTGCCTTAAACATCCCACTTGAGCACAGGATTCTCTGATGATTTGTAAGGGATAAAAATGTGATTTTTGTTTCTTTATGATGTGTGAAGGAAGCTGGAAAAGTTTCCCCACCCTGTACCACTTTGCAATCTCTTCACCTGCTTAGATGTAGGTGGGGGGTGGGGGAGAAGAGACCTGGCATTAGAAATTCAGGTCTTGTTTTTTATTTTTTCCTTGAAGATTCTATGTACAAATGAAGAACTAGTAGAATGATTACATCAGAGAAACCATTAAAGTGAAACTCGATTAACTGAGATGGGAAGTAATTTTTATTCAGGCTATTTAAACCCTACCCCTTCACAATTATGCTCTTAGAAATCTCACACTCTGAGTCACCAATAAACCCTACAGCAAAAACAAGGAAGATAAGCTTTGACCCACCTCACACTTCTGAGTCAGGGAGGTGGACAAGTATAATTTGTATAAAATCCATATCATTTTCATATATATGAAAATACACACACTCTCCCCCTTTCAAACACACACTTCGCTGATTACATTAGGTGGTATGACAGGTCTTACCCAGGCCCCTCTGCTCTGGGATGAATTTCATCCCTAGTGAACTGCTTCTCGAGTGTTTCATACTACTGAATAGGATGAAGATGTCCTTTAAAGTGATACTGCGTATGCTTGTTTATGAAGTCATGTCACTATCTTTCTGCCAGAAGAGTAGGATACCTCCTCATTCACAGAAAGCAGAGCTCATGCCGTGGGAATTAATGTTGCAAAAGCAGTGAGACCTCAATCATGTTTGAACAAGAAACATGGGGCAATGCTTCTCTTTTGCCTCATTTAATGTTATTCTTGGTGGCATAAGTCACACATCAGACACCACAAATCCATGCACACAGATTATGAAAATGAAAAAGAGCCTCAAGAGAAAATTACAAATCTATCACCCAGCTAGCATAAGTCAACTTAAACCAGTGGATTACAGATCTGAACAAGAAAACAGTTAACATCTACTACAGCATTAACTGCAGCTGTGAATTATCCTACATGGTGCTCAAGAAACAATCCTGCCACAGAGTAATACAAAGACATGAAGTGAGAACTGTTTGGAAATCTGAGGAAATGGAGATAACTGGTCAGCCCAGGGGCTGCCTTGGACACGAGGAAAAGACAATACTAGACATATCATAAGCAACAAAACAACTCTTTGGAACCTTTTTAGGAAACTGTCTTTACTCTGCGCTGCAAGCAAAGAGATGGTAATTACTTGGATGAATTCATGTGATTTCTCTTCTTAGCTGTTAATAGTGCAGGTTGAGAGTCACTAACTGGGCATAGAGAAAAACTGTCCTCTCTTGCCACAGTGGGTGGGATAAGAGGCAATGGGATCAAACTCCAGCATAGCAAATTTAGATTAAATTCAGGAAAAACATCCTGAATATAAAGAAAATGGAATAATCTACCTAGGGAAGTCATGGAAGCTCGTGCACTGGAGGTTTTCAACAGGAGACTGGATAGTCTCCTGTCTTGTATGGTTTAGAACAGGCTACTCAACATGTGGTCTGTCGGCCGCATGGGGCCTGCGGTGCGGTTTGGGTTTACGCGGGGCTCAATACGCGGCTTGTGGGTGGGATCCTTTAAACATGGCCTCCACTGGGAACACGCTCCACAATGGCGAGGAGTCTCCCAGGTAGGGTGAACACTGAAAGATGCAAGTGGATGGGCTGGCTGGAACTGATGGGTGCAGGGTGTCAGCATTTCTAGCCCCCAGGGAGGAGCAGCCGCGAGTGCCAGGACATTGCAGGATGTGCTTTGTATTCATGCCCATTGTTGTGAAAGAATCTGTTTGCATATATTTGCATGTATATGCAACCACACTTACTTTGCAGCCCTCGGAATGTGCTGAGAATATCATTATGGTCCCCGGGATTTCCAAAGTTGAGTAGCCCTGGTTTAGACCAAGGGTGGATAAAATATATCCCATGGACCAAATCTGGATTTGACCCACATTTCTCTCGGCCCACCATGACCCTCCAGCTGCTAAATGTCCTGTGGTGCAACAGGATGCTCAGGTAGGTTATTTGCCTGCTGCAGTCCAAGCAACACTGCTCCTGGAAGCAGCTGGCTGCCACTAGCAAGCATGTCTGCGTGCCTCTTGAGGGGGGCAGCAGGTCCCCACATGTTGCCTCTGTCTCAAGCACCATCCTCTCAATTCCCATTAGCTAATTTCCTGAGTGCCCTGCTGCACCACCAGGTGGGAACCACCCTTGGTAAATGCCTCCAAGCCAGGGCTGGAGCACCTGTCACCGCTAACAGCCCCTCAACACTCTACCCCCAGTCAGAATCCCTTTGAGGACCCAATCTCTGTCCCAGACCCCACACCTACTCCATTAATATAACATAAAAGTGTGGTCTGTGTCCTCTGACCAAAATTCTTGGCAGGGCCCTCCTGTAAAAATTATTGCCTGCCCATGGTTTAGTGTAGACAATACATGGGCCTCCAGGCAGGGGCTAGACTTACAGTCCCATTTAACCCTCCAATTCTGATTCTATACCAAAAATTATCCATCCTCTATTTTTCTGTAGAACATTTGACTGTCTTTTTATTCCACGCAACAGCTCAGTGAGAGAAATGAATAGTTCACTTAAAAAAAATTATCACTTTCTAGAACACACGTAGCATTTTGCTCCCTTTTTCTTACACAAACCTATCAACTTCCTGCACTTTCTGGTACCTAATAGGTCAATCGGATGCACGCTGCATCTTTTTCTGACACAAACCTATCAACTTCCTGCACTTTCTGGTACCTAACAGATAAATCGTCTGCACGCTGCATACAGCTATGTAGCTTAACACCTGCTATTCTAACCTCATGGGAGGACAGCAGCCAATCTTTTTGCTAGAATCCTCTCTGCTTACATAACAAATGGCCTCCCATTCAGACTCAGTTCCCCCATTGAGTTTCAAGCAGGCATCTTTCTGATGAGTGGCAGATTCTGGAATAATCCTCGGCTTTCATGACTGAAATCTCAAAGATCTAAATTTCCACAGGAAAACCCATTAGCTCCCTCTGAAAGTTATTCTGTATAGGAGGACTGGAGTTTTAAAAAGGGCTTCCACCACTTTCTTTCAAAGACTGTTCCACAGTAATTAAATGATCAATCAGTTATTCAGTCAGGGACTTCTTCCTGATATTTCCTTTAAAATGTAATTTCACCCATTAACATGCTACATTTGTAGCATCTTTCATTATGCAAGGCTCCAAACCCTTTACTAGGCTATTATGATACGTAGCTTTAATCCACAGGACTATTAGGATATTTCCCTCTTTCCTAGAAGATGCTTATACTGTACTTCAAAATATTGTACACTGCCATGTCCTCACTTCCCCCTGACCACACAAGTTAGTGGACATTTGACCAATAAATTCATGCTTAGTTCTTTTAATATTCCCTCGGAAATCAAGCCTTTCTGCTCTTTAATCATTCTGGTTTCTCTTCTCCCAGTTTCTTCCACATTATCTACAAATTTCCAGTACTGAAGTCCCAAGAAATTAGTAAAGACTGAAAGGGAGACATCATCTCTTTCAAACACATGCCTGTCTATAGGTGTTTGTTATCCAAAACTCACTGAAGTCAATGCAAAGATTCCAATTGACTTCAACAGGCTGAGTACATGTGAACTTTCAGACAGATTCTTTTTGCCCTAGAATGTATTTCTGACTGTAAGTCTGTAAAGTTCAGAGATCATGTCTAATTCCACACCTGTACAATTCCTAGCACAAATGAGGTCACACTCTTGATCAAGGCCTCTTGGTTTTAGCATGAATAAATTAACAAATGCTACAATCAAATTTTATACAGTATTTGGCCACGTGATCTAGCACTTTTTGAGGATGAAAAATAAAAGCCAACAGATAAATCCTCTGATTGGCATATTTCTCAGGCTTAAACCAGACTTACAGTGAGCCAACCTCCATTATTAATAAAAAGCTGAAAAACAAGAAATATTTATATCTGCCAAATAGAAGAATATAAAAATCAGAGCCGTAATTTAAGCTAAAATAGTAGAAAATAATCACAAAAAATAAGTGTCCAGAGTGACATTTCAAACAGCCTCGATTTAAACACAACTGTTCACCCTCTTTTTAAAGAGATCACTTCTGGCCCTAAATAAAGTTTTGTAAACAACATTCCTTAGCATTAAATTTGTAAATTACTACGGAAACACTGCAGTGGAAAAAAACCAAATGGACATCCACTCCTGCTAATGCAGGGCCTTGCCAAATCCAGCCCACTAAGTCACCAGATCTACCTGCAGACACAGCGGGGAGCTCTAGGCAGGCTCCCCACTTGCCTCTCCCTACTCACATGCCCTCAGTTGTCACAGCCACTTCTCTTTCACAACTGTGAACCCAGAAGCAAGGAGGGAAAGGACACATTAGCTGTCCCAACCTCAAAACAATCCCACTGGCTGGTCTGAAAAGCACCATGCCCCCTCCCCTCTGGCTTGTAGTTATTCACAGACGCACATGACCCCTGCACTCTGTGCGGAGACAGGACAAGCAGGTAGACTGCCTCAGAAACGTGCTAAGCTACTGGCGGGCAGTCACTCAAGTACTCCAGCCCCTCCTTCCCCCAACCCTCTGTCTCCCATGCCTTCCCTCTTATTCCACATAACCCAAACCCTCTGCACCCCAATTCTCTGCCCCAGGTCACAACCCCCTCCTGTGTAGGTCCCAACCCAAACATCTGCACCTCTTCCTGTACCCCAATCCCCTGCCCTAGGTCACAACCCAAACCCTGCACCCCAGTCCAGTGTTCCAGGTCACAACCGCCTCCTTCACCCAAGCTCCCTCCCAGACCCCACACCTACTCCTGCACCCCAATCTCTTACCCCAAGCTCTCTTCTGAACCCAACCTCCATCCCAGAACCCATACTTCCTCCATTAATATCATGGAAGAGAGTGGCCTTTGATCACTTTCCAAAATCTTGGAGTGGAGAAAAAAGGAGAATTATTAGAATTATAACAAAGAAGGAAGAAGGGAACAAATGTATCTACCAATAGTAGTGACTGTGCTAATGAGGCTAACTGATTGGACTGGAAGTGTCCCATACATAGCATTTGATGTCAATCACCTGTTAAATGTAAGGAAGACTGGTTTTATAATACTCAGATGGGTAGCAGTGTTAGTCTGTAACTTTAAAAACAAGTAGTCCAGTAGCAACTTAGAGACTAACAAATATAGTATCATGAGCTTTCATGGGCAATACCCAGTTCCTCAGATGAGAAGTGGCATCTGAGGAAGTGTGTTTTGCCTACGAAAGTTCATGATACTATTTTTTTTTGTTAGCCTTTGAAGGTGCTACAGGACTGCTTGATGGTTTTAATAGGCCATCCAGTTAATGTCTTTGTTCAGGCCTCAGACTTAGGGCTTTTTCCAGCTTTAATAATTTAAGGTGCTACTTAATATATAAGAAATATTGCTACTATTTGAAATGTCCCTGTAAAAAGGTAAAACAAAAGATTTTGTATACTTTTTTCTTCCTGTCTATCATATAAATTCCACGGCAAGGTAAGAAGGGTGGCTGGGGTCCCCTTTCTACTTGAAAAGTTTGTCTTTTGGGTTCTTCGCTCATGCATTGCCTACATTTATTACAGAAAAAGATCCTTTGAGTGGAATAATTATATATTCACAGTTTACAAGTGAAAACCTGTGCATTCCAAAAGGGTCTAAAGAGCAAACACTGGTCTTGGGATGAATTCCTTCTTGTTAAAATAAACACACTGGAATGAGTGAGATGATGAAACCTCAGTGTGAATCACCTTCAGGAGTGTTAGGAGGTTTGGGCCTGGCCTCACTCCTTTTTTTCCCCCCAGGAAGCATTTAAAAGTCCAGTCACCAAATATACTAAGGAAAGGCTCTGTATAACTACAAATCTACCAGAGTACACTCACAAAACTGAAATGAAAGGACGTTTTCAAGCCTTCTATACTGCCCGCCAGCCCCAGTTTAGCAAGGAGAGCCTCTTCCACGCAAAAGCTCAGTCATTTGCCCTATTCTATCCCTCCAAAAAGCCCTCTCGCTCCAATGAATTTCAGCAGTTAAAAGGCGGTCTCTATTTTTCTCCCCCAAGTGTCCTTACTGATAGCTTTCGAAGGCTGGCCGGTACGAAGATGAGGAAATTAGTTGTTCACGCCGGAGTTTGGGGGCCACCATTCAGACCTGACTGGAGGAGGGCGGAGAGAAAGGGAGCTCGCAGAGAGACGGGATTTGCTCCGCGCTGATTCTAAATGCAAGAGCATCAGCCAGGAGAAAGCGTGAGGAGGCTCCCCGACTTGGCTCCCAGCGCACGCAGCCAGATCTCTCCTTTCAGCCATTGTGTCGGAGAGTGCGCCCCTCCTCCGGCTTTCTGTTTACTGAGCCTGCCCGCTGGACAACTGGGGCTCGTCCAGCCCAGCAGAGGAGTCAGAACAGAGGTTACACGGGCAGCCCCGGTAGTGCCCCCGGGCCTGCGGGGCATGAAAAGTGGGAGTCTCGCAGATCTGCACTTCGCACTAAGTTGCAAAGCCAAGCCATTGTTACACCGGATGTCTCGCTCCGGCTAGCGCACACTGGTTGCACAGCCCCTCGGGGATTGCTTGGCTTGCGAGCTAGCTGCAGTCGTAGCAGTCCCTGCCCCACCCCTCGGGCAACCACAGCAACAGACCTGGGCACACTTCCCACCCCCCGCTCAACTTGCAATCTGCGCGCTTCCTCCCTTCCCGGGCCGGGCCGGGCCGGGCCGGGCGCTAGACGAGCGATCTGCACGCTTCCTCGCGCCACGCTGCGAGCTCCCGGCTCCCGTGCAAGTTGCTTCGCTGGCCCTGCATGGCGCCCCCCCGCCGCCGCCGAATCCTCACGCAACTGGCTCACTCACCTCCCGGGGAAACTTCTCTCGCTGGGCACCAGGCTCCGGCTGCTGCAGCTCCGATCACTCCAGGGGCCTGGCCGAGTGCTGGCGCCGCCTGCAGGGAGGGTGGGGTGGGCAGGGCTGAAAGGGGAGCCACCCCCTCGCCAGAGACAATCGCATGGGGCGGGGACAGGCTCTGCGCGGAGGCGCTGGGGCCCCCATCGGGGCACACGGTCGCAGACGGAGGTGCTAGGGTCTTGGAGCAGGCTGGGAGAGAGATCCCTGGGGGATAGCTGGAGTGGAGGGGTTGCCACGGAAGGGGGCCAGCGCTGGCAGAGGGCTGCATACACAATGGGTAAGACTTGGAAGGGCTCGATTATTAAACAGTGAATGTGCATTTTACTGTGCATCTCCCAAACAAAAATATCTATCCTGTATCATCAACATTTACAGACAGGCAGAGGAAGAAAACTGCTGCTGCGGAACTTACTAGAGTTTGATAGAAGGGTTGATTGAAAACCTTGAGTTTCCTGACAAGTTGCCTGTTCATGGGTACAAAGCTTTTTTTTTTTTTTTAATGTTGAGGTCTACTGTCATTAATTATTGGCTGATAGCTCCCCAGCGGCTGAGTCCCCTGTCCCTGCGGCATAATTTCCCACGATCAGCGAAATATAATGAATAAAAATGAAAATGCTTAAAATAAATGAATAAAATAAAAAATAAAATCCATCAGAATTACAAAAATAGTGAATTTTGCCAAGCCTAAGACTGGGGGAGCACTAAGTGCTGCGTGGGCTCATAGTTTGAAAACAAACCCTCTGCCTCCCCCGCAAGAGTAAACCAGCGGTAAGGAGGTGAAAGCTCCCCAGAAGGCACACCTCAGACTCTTGGGGTAGTTTGGAAAGTTCCAGGTTCTGGAAGCAAAGTGTTTGGCTTGCTGTTATGTCTACAATAGGAAGACCACAGGCTAGACGCTTATAAGTATCTGTAGTAAAGCTGTCCCTTAGAAGTGGTAGCTAGGGATGTAAAATCCTGTTTAGCAAATTAACTGATTAAATGGGGGTGAGCTGGAGTGGCCTCCACGCTGCAGGGGGGCTATTCTAGCCTGGCTGCTTGTGACCTTTTGCTGGGCTGCTGGCTCCCAGCCCATGTGGGTTACACTGTGTAGCAGGTGGGGGGGCTGCCCCTGGGTAATGGTTAAGGATTACTCAGTAAGTATCTCCCATTAATGGTAATGCTTATCTGGTAACCAGGTAATGGGCTACCCATTCACATCCCTTGTGGTAGCTATGTTGAAAGAACAATTCCTGCAATAATTTAGCATTGTTTACACTGGGGCTTAGTTTGGCTTACCTACAGCTATGTCTACATTGCACTTTCATCAGTAAAACTTTGTCAGTCCTGGGTATGTTTTTTTCCACACCCCTGTCAATAAAAGTTTTACCAACAAAAAGCACTGGAGTGGACAGCAATTTGTTGGCAAGAGACACTCTTCTGACAACAAAGCTACCTCCTCTCATGGGGGTGATTTATTTTGTCAGTAGGACAAAACAACAAAGACCAGCTACATGGCATAGCTTACAACAACATTGTTGTAGTGGTACATCTGTGTCTTAGTAAGGTGTGCTGTGTAGATTACGGATGTGATGGTGTAAATGTCAAAACAGTTAACCGATGAGTCTGTATCACAGGTAGCAGCATGGGAAAAAAAGAGGGCAGGAAGGAGCCAGTGCTCGCGGGGAGCTGGCTGTTAAGGGCATCCCACAATGCCCTGTACTATCAGTTCCTCATGAGGATGTGCACCAACCATGTAAGAAGCAGAAGTGTAGACCAGGGGTGGGCAAAAGGGCCTCCTCAGGCCGCATCCATCCAGCCAAGCGGGTGATCCAGTCCGTGGTGGCTCTGCTGCTTCCCCACCGCCAGGCCAATTAGGGGAGCTGAATAAAGCTTCCTTCGCCCTGCCCCGAAGGGTGGGACACATGCTCCTTGAAGGGTGAGAGGTGGCTTCCCTGCGCTCCCAAATTAATGAAGGGCTCTGAACAAGGAGCAAAAGTTTCATAATAAAAAGCAATAAAACCCAAAAAACACACCGCTTAAAAATAATTGCAACACAAATTCAATAGGATTTTCTGTATTCAAATTACCACTGTCATTAAAAATTATATACACTTCTACTTAAACAACGAGAAGTCCTGTGGCACCTTATAGACTAACAGATTTATTGGAGCATAAGCTTTCGTGGGCAAAGACCCACTTCGTCACATGCATCTGACAACTGTTCTTGTGCAAAAACTTGCGGAGCATCTGCACGCTTGTTCTTGCGCAAGTACATTTACAGGAAAGCATCAGAAAAGAGGGCTTCTTCCGCAAGAGTTATTCTTCTCCCCACGAGGAATAAGCCCTCTTGTGCAAGAAGGCAGTGTGGAAGGGTAACGGGTTTCTTGCGCAAGAAACCACTATGGCTAAAATGGCCATCAGAGCTTTCTTGCGCAAGACAGCATTCACGCTGCCATGGATGCTCTTGTGCAAAAGCACATCTCTTGTGCAAAAGCACATGGCAGTGTGGACATGCTGTTGCCCAAGACCTTACACAAGCCTGCAGTGTAATGTCTTACACAAGAAGCCTGCAGTGTAGACGTAGCCCTAGTCTATAAGGTGCCACAGAACTTCTCGTTGTTTATGCAGATTCAAACTAACACCGCTACCCCTCTGATATTATACACTTCTACTGTGTGGTTTCTGCAATCCTCAGCAGGTGCATATTTAATTGCTGGTACTACTGAACAGCAGACAGGCTGAATGAAGATCACTAATTCTAACAGATGCAGGAAAACAAAATTCTTCTATAATATCTAAAAGCCCTACCCGCCCTGATGAGACCATCTGAGTTCACTTAAGTTGAGCACTATGTTGGGTCATCCTGTACCAATGTTTTTAAATTGTAGTTAACGTGAGCCCCAGTCCTGCCAAAGATCTTACGTATACTGAACTTTAAGGGTATCCTATTATCTTCAATGGCATTACTCACCTGATTAAAGTGAAACTAGCACTGTGCTTAAGTGTTTGCAAGATCTGGCCCGTAGTATGCATCTACAATACACAAAGGTTAAACTGTACTAGCATCAATTTCCAGAACACTGTAGGACTAAAATGTCATGCTGTAAAATACCAAAACATTTATTAAAACAAAATGTGCCAAATACATCCTCACCATATCTCCAGTAACTTATAGGGAGTTACACCAAGGAAGATTTGGCCCAATGAAACAAAAACAGAATTTGCTGGTTTTCATGCTACACAAATATTAATAACTTGGGATCATCCTGTTTATTTTTTCTGTGCAAACAGAGTCTCATAAAAGACAAATAAAACATGCCAAACAAAACAAAGAAGCTTTTATCTTAGTAACAACCAGAATGCATGAACCATCTGAGCTCAGGCACTACTGAATACATTTTGTCTGCGGAGAATAACATGATATTGAATTAATGCTTCCATTTAGTGAATGAAAAACAGGATGTAATTGGATATATATATATTAAAATTTAAGCTGACTAGTATGAAAGACATCCCAAAGGTGAACAAAGCAGTAGAAAATGTATGAGGAAATAATCCTCTACTGGCAAGGGAATGGGCTAAATAACCAAATTGATCTTTTCAGTCTGCTTTCCATGATGGGAAATTTAGCTGTGGTGCAAGTTACATATCAGCTATACATGGCTCAGAAACGCGTAAGTGGTTTGTAGTAGTGTAACATCCACTGATTTAGTATTTAGTGGCTGAACAAAGCCTGTTCAGAAAAGGAAGAAAAAGGAACCTGCAAGCAAGAAAAAGAACAAACAGAATGGATTGGAAAACCACATTTTAATTCACCATCCTCAATATTCCTGGGGCCACATTCAGCCCCAGCTATAAACAGATGCACCTCTAATTGGGTGGTTAGTAGAAACACAGGAATTGCCAGACTAGATCAAACCAGAGTAATGCTCTACCAAGTCCACCATTCTATTGCCAAAAGCAGACAGCATGGACTGCTTCAGAGGAAGATGAAGATAACACTGCAGTAAGCAGATATGGACTTATGCCAACAGGGACATTCTGTTCCTAACACTAACAGCTAGAGGATAGCTTGAAACAAAGGAAACTCTACTCACTTATTTCAGGGACTGAATTTGGACCCTACCGAATCAATATATTTTACCGTCAAATCTACTGAATGCCAGATTTCTGACTAACTTATGCCCACAGTGACATTAGCCTCTGCATTTTACCAAAGGCTCCATCCATGCAACAGTCTTGGCAGGCTTAACAGACAGTCTTCAGAATTCAGTTTGCTAATGCTCTCTGCTAATCCATTTTTACTGACTGATGTTGTCCAGACAGGCCATACTTTTTTTAAACCCTTATTTTAGAAACTATTCAAGCTTGTAGCATAAAGAGAACTTTAAATGGCTCCTTTGTTTTTCTTTTCCTATTTATAGGCAACAAACACATCTCAGAATCACTGCAAAGTTAATATTTTGGTTTAAAATTTACATGTGTTTTATTTAGTCACACTTAACATCTAGGGGTGTGAATGAGTAACCGGTTAACTGGTTCCCCAGTAAACATCACCCTTACTGGGTAACGGTTAACTGGTTCCCCAACAGCAGTCCCCTGACTGTAGCCTGCCACGGGCGAAGGGCTATTCCAGCTTTGCACAGAGCTGGGAGCAGGAGCCCAGCAAGCTGGGGCTGCTGGACCAGACCTCTGCCTAGGATCCTACTTTAACTGGTTAAACATTTAACTGGTTAATTGATTAATGTATAAGAAAGAATAGATAATAAGACCTGTGTACAAGTTATACTTAAAACTGCCACAAATAGGCTCAAATACTGTTTCTCTCATTGGGGAATAAACAGTTTGTGTTACTCCAAAATACCAGGTGGTGATGGCCTTGTCACCTGGCTGCAGTGGAGTTCAAACTGCTGAGTAGGATGGCTGATTGGGAATTTGGGCCACATTATGGTTGCCAAAATCAGCAACAACATGTCTCAAGATGTCCACGCTACATGTTTGTCGACAACACAAGGAGCGGAGAAGAAAAAAGTACCTCATGCAGTTGGAAGTTTTTTGTTGATGAAAAGGGCCAATTTTTCACAACATAAGTCACGTAGAGTGTATGCTCACATAGTTTTGTCTCCAAAAAGCACATTTCCTCAACAAAACCTACCAGTGTAAACAAAGCCACAGTGATAGGGCCAATTATTTCTCAAGAACACACATTCAACAGCGTAGCACTATAGGGAACTTTTCATTCATTTAAAATGTACAAAAGAGTAGAATGATTTCAGATGCATTTCCATTACTTGGACTGGGGAAAAAATCAGATAATGGGATGGATCTCAGTAAGATTACCAAAAATGCCCTTATGCAAACAGATAGCACAAGGCCACATAAGTCCTCTAAATAGATCTTAAGTCGTAGATGGGATTTGTACTGGTGCTTTACATGAGGGTTGATTTCATGCTTCATTGCTAAATGCCATCATTCTTGATGCAAATCAATAATAGCACAGCACAGAATCACCATATGCGATCTTTTATATGAAACCTCAAGCATATGTTCCATATCCTGTTAAAAGCTGTTTACCATATACCAGAGAGAGACAGTCACCACATTTTATAAGCTCTTTTTTCAGATAAACAGCTGATAAGTCACTGTGTGCCCACATTATCTTAGTCACCTGTTATTTGAATCACACTTTTGTTCAATCCCACTCAGTTTACATAAGTGTAGGAAATGAATGGCCCTCTGCTCTTCACTGATGAGTTATAGCAGCAGGATCAGGGTAAATACGGAAAACACTAGTGTTCATAAAAGAAACATACATTATAATTGTATATGCCCTTGCCATAGTTAGGATGTTAATGAGTAGAGTTAGGATGTGTGGCCAAATACAGTAAAGGAAATGCTAACAGTGTAGGCAATAAGCGTTGCATATTCGTCCTTCCCATGGCAGTGTAGGTGCACAAGGCAGTAACTAATTTCTTCCGTTCCTCTTTGTCATTTGTCTCTGCTTCCATTTAATCTATGAAACTGAAATCCCTATTGAGGCCTTTTTTTTAAGGTTTTGGTTGGGTACCCTCATTTCCTCACACCAATTGATTTCCACTTGAAACTGGCATGTGGAAATCTATGTACTGGCATTTGGAATACATGCCTCAAATATGTCCAGTGCTTCCTTCTGATCTTGGAGTAGCTGATGATGGGTGATTTCTTGGATCTCTGTGTCGGTGATTAACTTTTTCCATTCAATGCCCAGGATCTAACACTTATTTGGAAGGTGTCTAGTTTTCTGTCTAACCTTTTAAAATAACTCCAGCTTTCATGCCCATACGTTAGCACTGAAATTACGTTCACACTGAAAATATACAAGATACACAGTTTTTGTCTGGTGCTGTATATCTTTAACTTTCAAATGTTGTTGAATTTAATGAATGGTGTGGATGCCTTTCCTATCCTTGATGTCACGTCCTTCTTGAGATCTCTCTTGGTTAGTATGGTGCTGCCTAATCTGTTCTGTTTGCTTGATGAAAGTTGCAGATCTGATTGACCTGACATTAACATTGGTCTGATAGTGAGGTCAGAAGTATAGGCTGTGACAAGAAGCTGGAAAGCAACAAAACAGCAGATGATCACATCATAGCAGAAGGGCAAAAAAGCACTTAATATCACCACCTTATGAAACTGGCACAAGTGTTGATGAAGTCTGGGAAAAGGAGATTTCTCCTGACCTATGGAAACATAAAATCATTGTCACAATGTTAAAAAGGGATGCTCTAACTGACTGTAGCAAATGGAGAGGACTTATATTACTCTCTGTTGTCAGGGGAAGTCTTCTGCGGTGTGATACCATGAAGGATGAAAGAGGCAATGGATGCA
The DNA here is from genome assembly GCA_030068395.1 of Apalone spinifera. NCBI lineage: Eukaryota > Metazoa > Chordata > Testudines > Trionychidae > Apalone > Apalone spinifera. The sequence goes on along the minus strand of JANRFK010001605.1, from coordinate 27,932,878 downwards.
AAGCTTAGAACTTAAGGACCAAGAAGTCCTGTATAGACCTTGTATCCACAATAAGGTCCATCACAGAACAATGTATAGAATAAAAGACAGGACTATGCAGCATTTTAAAGACTAACAAGATGGTTTATTAGGTGATGAAACCATCTTGTTAGTTTTTAAAGTGCTGCATAGTCCTGTCTTTTGTTTCAGCTAGACCAGACTAACATGGCTGCATTTCTATCAATGTATAATCAATGTCATTGACTTTGATTAAGCATTTGGCAGTCTGCACAGCCATACCTCGTGGAACATTTTAAAGTCCTGGGAATCCTAGCAAAAGTTGTCAACATGATTAAGGCCATATATAGAGATGCCAAGTGCTCTGTAAGGGTGAACAACCACATCATAGAGAGGATCAAAGTAATCACTGGTGTGAAACTGGGCTTCATTTTATCTCTGCTATTGTTTGGCATTACCATAAACTAGATAATAAAATGTATTAGCAACCCAAACACTGGCAGGTGTATCATAGGAGCTGCCACCTGCTAGTTCTATCTTCCTGAAATGGCCTGAACCCTCAGTAGCATATCATTCAGCTGCCCCAGCCTTTGGTCCTACCTGCCAGAAGGTCTGCAGTTCCTATTCACAGCCTATGCTAGAAGAGCTGGCATTGCATTCAGTTTTAGGCATGTATGCTATAAACTCACTTATTAGGATTCAAAAAGATAATCTGGTTCTGGTTCTTTACTGAGTTCAAGCACTCAAAGAAAGCTTGTGCAAATTTTGCATTACGCATAATATGAAGTCAAGCCATGAACTGCTAGGGCTGTTTCATTAACATCTGAAGACAGGAGTCAGCAAAGGGCCCCTGAGAAGATGCATTTCAACTGAGAGTCAAAGTGCATGGAGGAGAAAAGATTAATCTAAGATTAGGACACATCAAGACAAGCATAAAATACTGACCCATGTAGTAAGATGAGGGCCTTAAACATAAGCCCATGTATCATAGGCCGGGTATAGGGTTGCCAGATGGTTGAAACAAAAATACTGAACACCCTCCCCCCCTCAAAAAAAATTCTGTTGAAGGGGAAATAAAAGGGGGGGGGGGGGAGAGACCAAAGTTGCTGAGCAAAAAAAAAAGGACTCCAAGTAAGCCAAAAAAAAAAAAATGAAAATAAAACAGCATGTCCCCTTTAAGAGTTAGTGCAGGGATAGGAACAGGGGAGAAGTTGAGCACTAAGACCCAGGGGAAAGCATTGCTTCCCCTAGGTCTTTTGGCCGGCAGCCATTTTGTGCTAGCAGCCTTGGGGAACCAGGTAAGCATGGGGGCTGGGTGTGAGGCCCGAGGCCTAGACAGCAATGGTCAACACTTTGCTAATATAAAGCAAAGTTAAGCTGTGAGCAGGAGGCAGGCCCTGCTCACAGAAATTGGCAAGAACAGGGCTGATATTACAGAAACGCTCATACCTAAGAGGTACTAGGCACAGGCTGTGAGCACATTCCAGAGGGCTTGTAACAGAACACCCCGTTAAGAATCATCTTAGTACCAGCACACCCCCCACAGATAACATACATACTGACCAGGGATCAGGACTGGGTCTAAATCGACATCCTGGCAGATAGTAACTGAACCCCACTTGTGTGAGGTTCAGCCAATAGAGGGTGGCAACCTGATACGTCAGGAGGGAGGGATAACTTGTTTGTACCTGTGTATAAAAGTGCACCCCAAAGGGTGGTTGTCGGCTGACCATGGGAGTAGCACTAGAATTCAGAGCATTTATTTGGGTGTTAGTGCATTGTCATGGCTTACATAGGTGTAGTGGCACAGCAGCGAGTCTGTTCACTAACAACTATTATTGTACTTTGCTAGGCAACAAACCTACTTGGGTGCTTTCCATTCATAACTGATTTGTGGTTTCTGGGGGCGCTCTCTGAGTCTGTCATGTTAACTAATTGCACGTGGTTAAAACGTTAGACATGGGAGCATACACATGCACGCATGCAGCTGAAAGTTTATCATCATTGATAGAATAAAGAACCTGTCAAGCACCCATTAGGATGACCCTGCCTGACTGATGACAACCCATACCCTGATTATCCTTTGCAAGTTTACCCAGTACATCATGGTAGTAGAGACACTGGTATACTATGCCTCATTCATGCACAATAATAAATGAGAACGTGTTTGTTGGTGTACAAACTATAAAAGCCAGTTGATCAAGCAACTTAAGTTTTTGGGCTGCTTTCCAACTTTAGAACCAAAGGAGGGTCAAAGTGACACTTATTTCACTAGTTCTAGCAAATGCCCTAATCAGTGGATGAATCTCAATTAATTAGCCAGGTTGCTGAGCTACATTTTGTGAGAATTAGCATTTTGTCTTAATTTTTTTTTTTTT
>JANRFK010001605.1:27909143-27922821 GCA_030068395.1 Apalone spinifera | reverse complement strand
CCTTTGCAAAAATCAAACGCTGACAAATAAGAGAGCACGACACTGTATGATTTCCAGAGCTGATATAGAGCAATTTGTTCAGCAGAGTGATGTAAGCTTCGTTATGATTCCATCATCCATGATTTCTAGGAATAACATTATGCAATTCATATCATGTATGACGCAATACCAGCATCAGATTGCATCATTCATTGTTTTGCCTAAAAAGCAAGTACTGTCCAAACCCAGTCATAGATTTATTCATAGATCCAGTCAAAGATGTATTTTAGTCATTTCTGGTTTAAATTGAGATCCCTTCCCTTTATAACTCACTTATCCGCCCCTATTCCCAAGTTAAGGGTCGTATATACTGACCCAATAGCATATCTTGAAAACTAGAGCCAATCAACAATTTTAAGCATCATTTTCGTTCTCAGTGACCCAGAATTAGTAAAGTTTGACTACATTTATTTCAGAAGCATTTTGGCTGTAGAGCAGTGTTACACAGCTTACAAAGCAATAGAGTTAGTACCAGACCCACTGACTGCAGAGGAATTTCTCATACAAGAAACAGCTGCAAAATCAGGCACTAAAAACTCTGATTGGACAAAAATAAAAAAAGATTGCTGTCATCTATGACTTTCCAGGGAAAACTTTGATTTTTCAATAGAATTTCAAATATTGGAATTTTTTGACATAAACCTGGAATATTTTTGAAGGGGTATTTTTTCAATTAAAAAAAATCTAAATGTTCTGTGCAAAGAAGGCACTTAAAAATATTTTACTCAAAACCCCCATTTTCGACTGAGAAACAGTATAGATGGAACAATTTTGGCCAACCCACAAAAACTTTGAAAAAAGTTTTTCAAAGTTGGGCCAAAACTTTGAAAGGTCTCAGTTTTGCCTTCTTCCTGTTCTACACCACTCATGGTACTGCTCTGCCATCTCTGTGTCTATAGAGCAGAGAGAATACATATGCACCAGCAGCAGACACAATTTTCTACACTCTGGGTTCTAGAGGCGACCCCCTCCCACAGTCTGGCACCTATCATAGTATCATAGAGCTGGAAGAGACCTCAGAAGGTCATCAAGTTCAGTGGCCACCTCAGTTCGCCTCATGATAAGGCCAGCTCTGGCCCCAACCGTGCTGTCCCAATTTACCCAAATATGTACAGTGACTATAGCATAGTCACTGGCCAGACTATCACAGAAAGAAGCTATGTATCACAAGAAGTGAATGCATTCACCACAGTTCTTAGCATAGTGTGCTTTTTTCAATGAAAATTATGTCCTCTATGAAAGAACATGTATTAGACTCTATATGACAGAAATATGTTATAGCAGTGGTCCTGCAGCACCTTAGAGACTAACAAAAAATGTAGATGGTTTCATGAGCTTTTGTGGGGACAACCCACTTCTTCAGATGAATGGAGCAAGGGGTCCAGAGGTACAAATTAATAACAGAAAAAGAGGGGGAAAGGGGAGAGAAAAAGAAGGAAAAAAATCTTGTCAGTTTGAATGTCCATGCTAAATGCGGGTAATGGAGTGGGCTCTAAGTGCCCAATATTTAGCTTTTGATATCATTAGGGTGGAACAGTAGTCATGTACCTATATTCCATTTTTAATTTCAACATATTGGCTTTCCACCAACCCCCCTTCCTCCCCCAGCTACCTGAGTTTAACACTTCAGTCACCGGGTGCTGGACAGTGCTCCTCCTATCCATCACATATCCCCATTTCATATGCTGTGTTTTTTTGGGAACGGAAGAGTGCTTGTAAAAAAATTTTTAAATGACAGGTTTCATTTACGTGGGAAGTCTAAGCCTGCACTGTCCCCTGAGTACCATTATGTACCCCTTAAGACATTATTTTAAAGGTATGGAAGCAAAGAGAATGACAAATAGCAGAAGAAAGGTGTTTATAGCCACTGCCCTACCACTTCCTCTTATCCTTACAGTAGGAACTAATTGTTATAGTGGAGAGATACACTGAACCAATCGAAGAAAGAGAGTGATTTTTGCTATCCTGACAGCAGCTGGCATCTCAAGCAGTCAGCACTAAGTATGGAGACATCTACATTACGCCAGTGTTAGCAGGGGCTAGTGAACGTGACTCTACATGTCGCACTGAAAAGCAAACTGCATCCTCCCTTCTCCCACAGCCCCTCCCCGCTGCCTGAGTCCTTTCTTCAGCAGGATATTCCACTGCTAGCTCTAGCTGTGTAGATGGGAGGCACAGCCTGGGGGAGCAGAAAGCCATGTAGTGGGGCAAGTATACACTAGGGATGTTAAATATCAGTTAATTGAATAGTCGAGTAACCTCATGAATTCTTAATGGTTAGTCGATTATCCTATAATCCCCAGAGGTGGGACCAGCAATAGCGTGGGGTGCCAGGTGGAAGCTAGTCCACGAGGGAAGCCAGTTTAAAAACCAGCTCCCTTCGCAGACCAGCTGCCTGTTGCCCTGTGTTGCTGCCTCTGATAAAGAGGCAGCAGTGCAGGGTGGCAGCAGCCTCTGTCTGGGTGAGGTCTGAGCTCCTGGACCCAGTGCGAACCAGAACTGAGCCAGGCTGCCTGCCCACCCGGCTCCTAATACACTTTAAATGCAGAGCCACAGCGGGGGTAGGCCCTGGACCTGGCATGAGCTAGGACTGAGCTGGGCTGCTGGCCAGCCTGCTAAAAAATTTACGGGGGGGGGAGGGGAGTTTTGCTTATCAGTTAATCGACTACACTATTACATCCTTAGTACATACCCATAACCTTCAGGCATGTCTTTACTCTGATCACCTTGATTGCGCCTGACAGCCTGCACTGCTGTAGATCCCCATGCTAGAGGAGCTATATGAGATGTACAGTACCCACTGCTGAAAGAAAGAGACACAGCTCCAAAAATTACAACCCATAAAATATCTTATAAACCAGTAATTCAGGACTGACAACCGTTCCTTACTCTACAGAGAAAATATGAGATCATAGATAACAGTTATTGTTCAGTCAACACGTGAGCTTGTCCATGCAGTTGCTATGTGATAATTCGTCCTCTATCCAGCCAGAGCCATACCTCATTTCCAGCAGGGAAGAGCTACAAAAGCCTTTTTCCTGCAGCTTGCCCATGGCCAGAGTTTTTCACTAACACATGTTAGTGTTAGTTAGTGCAGCTGCACTCTGCAGTGTGGATGCTGCCTGTTTTTCACTGCAGCATGTACCTACACACCCACTACATGCTGCCAACCCTGGGGGTATAGTGCAGATTTCTTGCATAAGAGATTTTCAGCTGGAATTCAAGGTGCTGTAGCCAGGCACACAGTGCAAAATAAAACCTCGCACAGAGGTATCCCAGGATAGTGGTATCCTAAGCTGTGTTTGTATCGGTGTGCATCTGAGTAATATTCTACAGAGGGAAACATTTTCGTAGCCACTTTGGCTGCTGTAACTCTCCATAGTCTAGATAATCAGATTACAGCAAATGACTCCTCCCTGTCATTGTTACTGGGTTTAGCCCACCCAAGACAACAAGGGGACAAGATCATTATGGACAGCTCACAGTGTCTAAAGCTACATCTACACTGCACATTTATTTTGAAATAAGCAATTCTGGAAGATACCTTCCAAAATAACTTATATAAAAATAGCGTGTCTACATACCAAATGTGCATTGAAATAGCGCTTAGCTATTTCGAAATAGAAATAAACTGAAATAGCGCTTAGCTATTTCGAAGTGAAGTTGGGAAGTCTACAGCTATTGCAGCTTGTGCTGCAAGTGTCTGCAGGCTGCAGCGCAGACCCTTCAGGAACCCAACCCCCAGCTCCTCTGGGAGACCCTCCTTGGACCTCTGTGGGCGTGATTCATGCAGCTGAATCCCTCCTGCCCTCCCCTTCACACCGTGCCCCACCGCCTCTGGCGTCAGGACACCAGTGCAGACTTGTGGGACCAGATCACCATGGAGTGGTGGGGAGACCAGCAATGGCTCCAGAATTTCAGATTTAGGAAGCTCTGTGAGTGACTCGCCCCTGCCCTCAGGTGATGGGACACTCACATGAGACCCACCATCCCCATCCATAAGTATGTCGCCATCACCCTCTGGAAGCTCGCCACACCGGATAGCTACTGATCCGTGGGGAACCAGTTCAGTGTGGGGAGATCGACCGCCAGGGCTTTGCTCATGCAGTTATGGCATTCTCGGGCTATTGTTCCAAGGCGGGGGGGAGGGACTGCTGGAATGGGGTTCCCTAGGAAAAGAGGTGGTGGTGTAAGCCCCCCTCCCTGGGAGGTTTTTTCAGTCCCATCCTTGCAAAGCTCTGCCGGGGGATGGGACAAGTGGGGGGGAGATTGCTCTTTGTGGGGGGAGGAGGGAATGGGGGTGTTGGCTGGGGAACCTCCCAGGGGCCTTGGCATCCTTGTGAATCTCTGTTTGTTTGTCTCCTTCTGCAGGTGGTGTGAGCCATCAATCTCTGCGATGGACACCATCATCACCACCTTTGCCAACATGGGCTTCCCCGACTGCAGGGGGCCACTGACAGCACCCACATCTCCATCCGGGCCCCCTGACCACTGGGCATCTCTCTTCATTAACCGGCAGGGATACTTTTTGATGGTCCTGCAGGTCATCACGGACCACTGGCAGTTTACTAACATCTATGTCGGGTGGTCAGGGAAGGCGCGCGACACTTGCATCTTCCTCAACTCTGGTGTGTTCCAGAAGCTGCATGCCAGAACTTCTTTCCCCCACCGCACCATCAGGGTTCGGGATGTGAACATGCCCATCTGCATGGTGGCCTCCCTTTCTTGCCTTGGCTCATGAAGCCATACACCAACCATCTCAACCCCTCTCGGGAATGCTACAATGCCAGGCTCAGTAGGGCCCACGTGGTAGTGGAGGGCGCCTTCGGCCAGTTGAAGGTTTGGTTCAAATGCCTCTTCCCCTGGCTGGACCTCGGAGAGTGCAACATCCTACATGTGGTAGCTGCGTGTTGTGTGCTCTGCAGTATTTGCGAAGGGGGGCAGATGGAGGCTGACCTCATTGGCAGGGCCTTTGAGCAGCCACGGCCAGCGGCCATCGACAGTATAGTTAAAGCAGTGCAGCTTTTTTCTGTAAAAAGATGGAGCTTAAATTAAACCAGTGCAACTTTTGTGTTTAGACAAGCCACTAAGTGCCCTGCATAGTTGCAAAGCAGGGAACACACCCAGCATAAAAGAAACTAATAGGAATTCCATCGCTGCATGTCACGTGAACAGCATGTGACTGTCGATGGAGAAGTTCCGAGAGTTTTAAAAAACATAGCATGTGTTAGGATTACTGACAGCCATTCTTTGTGCTATATTGTTACTTGTAATGAAATAACTCTGTGGCTGGCGTCCTCTGGATTAAATAGTGTCAACTCAAGTGTGATGGACTTCCTGGAAGTTCTGATGTAATTCTATCTATTATCTTGGAGATTACTGCTCAATAAAGAACATTCTATGAAGGCTTAGGAAATAACTTACATCCTACTAGCAAGAACGGAATGACCTATCATTTGTGTGAGCTGACCCTTTCAAACAGAGATGAGATCTTGTTGACATCTCAAATCTGGACTATATTAGAACAGATGGAAGCAGGAAATGTGCAGACTTAGCCTTTTAGCCATGTTTGGAGAATGAAGAATGCTTAGCTCTACATAGCCCATATTCATCTGCAAACTAATCAGTCATCACAAACCTTTGTGAGGCAGGGAAGTATTGTCGCTAGTTTGTAGATTGGAAAATGGAGACCGCAAGGTTAAGGGAAATTTGAAGCAAAACAAAAAAGAAACATTTAGTCTTGTGTTATCAGAAGCTGCAAGATCTAACCCATCATGCACAGCCCTGAAGATTTCCTTGACTGCTTTCAGAATTTAGAGGCCGTTCCTAGAGGAGCTCATTGGATAAAGATTAAAAGACACTTCTGCTGATTCACATGTTCTTTCATAGATTATATGATAGAAATGCTGTATAAAACCAACTAGGATTTGTTTCTGCTCCCACAGAAGTCAATGGAGAGGACTGGACCAATGGCAGGACTGGGGCCAAAAGACAAAACAAGGTTATGCATTACAAAAAATATTTTTAAATAAATTTTTGTTTGAAAAAAGTGAATAAAAACAAATAGCGGTTCTCAGTTAAATATCCAAACTACAGTCATGTATGTGAATTGTGCCGTCATATGATTTTACTGGCTCCTTTTGAAGCTTTACAAATTATGCTTCATCTCTAGGATTCCACATTAAGTCTAATTTAGGGTTTTGTGTAACATCCACTATGTTAGTATACAAGCATTTACTTTGCAACTACTGCACACAAATATGGTGTTAGGTCTTGCAAACCTTTTAAAAGATTTCAAAGATCACTAGCAGAGGATGAATCTTCAGGGCTCCGGTTTGTATATACAAGCTAGGAATTGAGTGAAACATCTTATTGCTTAAATGAGTATGCTCATCTTTGAGAAACTCCCTGTTGCATTCATCCCTCTGATGCTCCGGTAACACAATCAAAACTAAGCAGCATTACCCATGTGTGTATCTTATTTTAGAAGCTACTCTCACTTGTACCTTTACCAAACATTTTTAACTACAAGCCAACTTTTATTGACTGAGGTTAGCATCTGCCCTTCACTATGAAAGTGGTAATTTCATAGAATGAGTAATTATGTTTAACAGAAGCCTGGGCTTCTAAAACACATAATTTAATTACTAACCAATCACATTGATTTTAATGTCTGTTTGAAAGGTTTAATTTGCTGTGAGGGTAGAAAAGATGCTGTATATGAACCTGTTGATCTTTCTAAGAACTGCAAACATATTGCCGCAGGTTGGATAGACATCTATTAGGGATGATCTAGATGGGGCTTGGTCCTGCAATGTGGGCAGGGGGCTGAATTTGATGACCTCTTGAGGTCCCTTCCAGTTCTACTTGTGGTGGCATGCCAGGTACCCTGCCATCCTGCACCCCCATCCGCAGCAAGATTAGACGCCACCAGCCAGTAGAATAGAGAGGGTTTATTGCTTCTGCAAGGTACAGCACAGCCCAAGTTCTATGTGGGCATTGAAGTGAGGGGGCAGGCAGCCTCAGATCCGTTGGGATAAGGGTCCACAGGCCCCTGTACCCTCCAGTACTTAGCTCAGTCTCTTCTCATGTTTTCTCAGCCAAAAAACTGCCCCTTCACCAAACCACACCCTTCCTTTGTTCAAAATCCTTCTCTGCTCAGGTAAGAACCAGTTGGGCTATTGTCTACATGACCTGAGGGTCCTCAGGGCGACCCCCCGCTGGATAGTGCTTACAGCAGAGGTCACCCACAGCCCACACATAGCAACCACACATAGCAACCAGTGAATGCCCAAATGGACAGCACCTCCACTACATCACACTAGTATTCTATGATTGTTGAGGGTTGAATGACAACATATTACACTCCCTGGGGCTTCCGTTGAATTGTTTCAGTCTGTCCCAAAATCCAGGCTCAGAGTTTCAAATGTTAAGCAGTAACATCCTCATTAAAGTCAACAATGGACGGGCAGTGGAGAAGAGAGTTTCAGGAGCATGTCCTGTTCCCATGAACACATGGAACCTATCCCTGCCAACATTCCAGGTGAGAAAATAAGAACATAAGAATGGCCATACTGAGTTCAACCAAAGGTCCATTTAGCCCAGTGTCCTGTCTGCCAACAGTGGCCAATGCCAGATGCCCCAGAGGGAGTGAATACAATAGGTAATCATCCTCGTGATCCCATTCCTGTCATCCATTTCCAGACAAACAGAGGTTAGGGACACCATTCCTACCCATCCTGGCTAATAGCTATTGATGGACCTAACCTCCATGAATTTATCTAGCTCTTTTTTGAACCCTGTTTAAGTCCTAGTCTTTACAACATCCTCTGGCAAGGAGTTCCACAGGTTGGTTGTATGCTGCATGAAATCCAGTGAAGCCCATGGGTGACTTGTGCAGATTAATAAACAGATAAAGCCAGTTGGGGCAGACTTATGTTCATATACACATATTTCCCTAGTTTCCTAATGGGTGTGCATTTTTTGTGTGGTCATGCTGGTATTCTTTCAAGGGAGCATGCAGCAGGAGCCCAACTCTGCAACTCTTGCCTTTCCAGCATTTGAACTCTGAGTATTATGACAGAGCAGGGATGATACAGCAGGTTCAAGAGCTTGATGAAAGGGGAAAGAGGAGGAGAGAGTCAGCAATCCTGGCTAATTAGGGGCAGCTGAGACAGGGTGGCTGCAAAATCAATTAAGGCCCAGGTGAAACCAATTGAGGCTGCCTGGAGGCCTATTTAAGAACCCTCCTTGGGGGGGGGGGAGAATTGGGAAGGAGTTTGGAGAGTTGTGAGAGTGTGGAGAGAGCCGAGAAGGAGTTTGGAAAGTTGTGAGAGTTTGGAGAGGTGTGGAGGAGTTTTGGAAAGTGGAGGAGGAGGAGTTTGGAGAGAGAAAGGCACCGGAGGAGTCAAGGGAACAGCATCGACCTTGTTAAAAGACTACAGGGAGACAACAAAACTCAAACCAAGGCAAGTAAGCCATATTACTGTGGCTTCTAGACTGTGGGACAGTGGGCTGAACAGGGGTCAGGGGCCCAGGAGTGGGACTGACCCTGCCACAGTATTCATCTCACTCTCTCAAGGAAAGTCTACAGTATTAATTAAATCAACCTAAGTTTCATCAATATACAGCCATCGCAATAATTGAAACGGTTTTACACGTTCACATTACGTTTTATATTGGTGGTATGTGTTCTCACCAGGAGTGATTGCTTAAATTTAACTCTGGTGAGGGACATTGTGGGACAGTTTCTGAAAGGCAGCAACAGTTGATAGTTGCTTATGCCGAGTACCAGTTAATTCGAGTTAAGAGGTTTTTCTTGGAGTACTGCGTCTATACATGGCAAGTTAAATCGGGCTAGTCAATTTCCAAAATGGCGACTGGCCGCGACTATGCTAATCAAGTGCAGGCTATTTAAATCCCGTGCTTCATTAGCATCTTTGGTTGCCTTCATTTGCCTCCCTAGTTCGAACTAGGGGGTAAGTGTAGACATACCTTTACAGATTTAGGTGGATGTAAACTGCCTTGCTTCAACTTAACTCTGTAGTGCAGACCAGGCTGAGAGAACACAGGGCACAGCTATGCACATTACAACAGGTGTGGGGAGAAATGGAGAGTTTTTTTCTTTGGGTTTGTTTTCATACCATATTACTGTCTGTGTGCAAGTGCTCTGATTGGAGGGGAGCCTGCCCTGTCCATACTGGCTTCATGAGGGTCCTACTCCAAACTCCCAGAGGCCTTGGCAGAAGATGGCTTTTCAGTGGCTAGCACAGAAGAGGGAGCCTGCTACAAAGCCTCCACTATCTTGTGTTGTCAAGGTTGTTGTGAGACATTGCCTTCCCCTTTGCACTGCATAGTGAGACTGGGGAGTATTAGGCCCTGCATAGTGAGGCAAAGGAGTGGGAGTATTAGGCCCTTTGTCTTTATTCAGTTAGAATCTGGATCTGAAATTCCCCAGTCTGAGGCGTTTCTGGGGCTATCCCCCTTCAAAGTTGTTAAAATCACCATAAATATATTCCTGATACATACAGAAATGAGGACCAGAGAGTCACTCAATGGGACTGAGCACACTTCCCTGGCTACTCCCCCCCCCCCCCCCCCCCCCCCCCCCCCCCCCCCCCACCGCTGGCTCTCTCCCACCACTGAATCACATGGCTATCTGTGAGCACTGTGTACAAAGGGAGAAAGCTCCCTGCTATGAGTTACACAGCTATGCAATAGGATCAAACAAAATGCAGCTGATCACATGATGGGAAAAGTGATGATTAGATAGATATCTGGCCCTTCTCTGTTGTATCGCTCATTTAACTTGTGTTACATTGATTCTGCTGATTAACAACACTCCTGAGACAGGCTGCATTGATAGATTGGGCATGTATCAATCTGCTGATAGATGGAAAAGAGGAAAATTAAAAGGAAATGGAATATCTTCTGCTTCTATATCCCTTCAGCCCCTATGACTAGTTCAGAATACAGGCACTTTATCCGAGGATACTAAAAAATAAATGCATCTAAACAGATTTGTGGCACAGAAAAAAATCTATTTTTTCTCCTCTGAATTTCACAAGAAAGTCATTGGCTGTTTCCTTTGAGCATTCACTTGCCTCTTTTCTATGAAACAGTGTGGGAGAGTTGTGAGGGGCAAGTGGGTGGGGTGGAGGGACATTGTAGCCACTGTCATATAGGTGCAGTTCACAATATTTGGATCCAGCAATTAAAGGATTAATAATCTCTAATTCTCCTGCATAGGAGTTGCTGCATTCCTAATGGACAGAGGCACCTGGCAACAGACAAATGATGATACAGCCTTGCAGCTAATGTTTTAGCTCATGTTAATTAGGGACAGAGCTGTGCAGAGCAGTCCCAGAGTTGCATAATCTAATTGCTTTTCTTTTCTTTTAATTTAAAAGGAAGATGCATCACCATAGCAGAAGTATTAGAGAAAGGAGTGCTGGCTTCTAATTAACTTGCTCCCTGGACTCTGACCCTGCCTACAAGTAAAGATTTTCTCAACAAAATTGCTTAGTGAGTGCCTTGTGATTTTTACAGTGTACAAGTGCTAGGGATTTTATCTGACAACAGCAGCTGATTGAAAAGCAGAATGTGTTAGTGAAAGCCTCATATAAACTACTGAAAAGTAGATCAGATATGGGAATTAACTATGTTGATAATTATCTATTAATAAATTCCAAAACTGGAAGAATCAGGTCTTGTCTAACAGAGCTCTGACTCGCATGTTGATGGTGCTTAAATTACTCAGGGAAGACCACTATCGTCAAAAAAGACTGTTTGCAGTATCCCATTCCCACCAACATAAGTTATTGTATTTTCTCACTGGGACATCCAGGTTGGTCATGACCATGGAAGAGACTGGGGTGTGGAATCTTGAACAGTTTCATGTACAGAAAACATGGCTTTCGAGGAGGTCTCTGGTGAAAGCTATTGTATTAAAATGATTCTGTTGGGAAACAGACCCATAGAAGAAGGGACGTAGGATATGCTCTTTAATACAAATGAATAACTTAATATAGGAAAACTTGAGAAGGTAGAAAATTTATGCACATAAATCTCCAGCTAACACCTTCTCTAGAGACTGTGCCTTGGCATGGCAGACAGCCATATTCCAATACCCCGAGAGTTAGGTGTAAGGAAGGGAATGGTTCTGCTATTGTGGGGAACTATTTTGGCTTCTACACTATCACAGTGAAATGGGCTAGTGCAGTGGTCACTAACCAGTAGATCGGGAACTACCAGTAGATCTTGGAGCCTCTGACAGGTAATCCTAGAATCATAGAGCTGGAAGAGACCTCAGGAGGTCATCAGGTGCAGCCCCCTGCGCAAAGCAGGACCAATCCCAACTAAATCAACTCAGCCAGGGCTTTGTCAAGCTGAGACTTAAAAACCTCTAGGGATGGAGATTCCACGTCCCTAGGGAACTCATTCTAGTACTTCACCACTCTCCTAGGGAAATAGTTTTTCTTAATATCCAACCTAGACCTCTCCCACTGTAATTTGAGACCATTGCTACTTGTTCGGCCATCCGTCACTATTGTGAACAGCCATTCTCCATTCTCTTTCTAACCTCCTTTCAGGAAGTTGAAGTCTGCTATCAAATCCTCACTCACTCTTCTCTTCTGCAGACTAAACAAACCCAGATCCCTCAGTCTCTCCTCATAGGTCATGTGCTCCAGCCCCCTAATTATTTTGGTCGCCCTTCGCCGGACCCTCTCCAATGCGTCCACATCCTTTCTACAGTGGGGGACCCCCACCTGGACACAATATTCTAGATGTGGCCTCACCAGAGCCGAATAAAGGGGAATAATTACTTATCTGGATCTGCTGGCAATGCTCCTCCTAATGCACCCCAATATGCCATTAGCCTTCTTGGCTACAAGGGCACACTGTTGGCTTCTCATCCACTGCAATCCCCAGGTCCTTTTCTGCAGAACTGCTACTTAGCTATTCAGTCCCCAGCCTGTAACAATGCTTGGGATTCTTCCATCCCAAGTGCAGGACTCTGCACTTGTCCTTGTTGAACCTCATCAGATTTCTTTTGGCCCAATCCTCTAATCTGTCCAGGTCACTCTGGACCCTATCCCTGCCTTCCAGCGTATCTACCTCTCCCCCTAAGTTAGTGTCATCTGTGAACTTGCTGAGGGAGCAAGCCATCCCCTCATCCAGGTCACTAATAAAGATGTTGAACAAAACCGGTCCAAGAGCAGGTCTTTGGGGCACTCTGCGGTCGCCAACCTGACATCGAGCTGTTGATCACTGACAGTTAGACCCGACAATCTAGCCAGCTTTCTATCCATCTTACAGTCTATTTATCCAATCCATATTCCCTTAACTTGCTGGCAAGAATATTGTGGGAAACCATATCAAAAGCTTTGCTGAAGTCAAGATATATCACATCCACTGACTTTCCCATATCTACAGAGCCAGTTACTTCATCATAGAAGCTAATCAGATTGGTCAGGCATGACTTGCCCTTGATGAATTCATGTTGACTATTCCTGATCACTTTCCCCTCTTCCAAGTGCTTCAAAATGGATTCCTTGAGGATCCCCTCCATGATTTTTCCAGGGAATGAGGTAAGGCTGACTGGTCTGTAGTTCCCTGGATTGTCCTTCTTCCCTTTTTTAAAGATGGGCACTACATTTTTCAAATCATCCAGGATCTCTCCTGATCTCCATGAGTTTTCAAAGATAATGGCCAAAGACTCCGCAATGGCACTTGCCAACTCCCTTAGTACCCTCGAATGCATTAAATCAGGGCCCGTGGATGTGTATATATTTAACTTTTCTAAATAGTTCCTATCTTGTTCTTTCCCCACCAAGGGCTGTCCACTTCCTTCCCATACTGAGTTGCCTGGTGCATTTGTCTGGGAGCTGACCTTGTCCCTGAAGACAGAGGCAAAGAAAGCATTGAGTACTTCAGCTTTTCCCACATCATCTGTCACTAGGTTGCTTCCTCATCCAGTAAGGGCCCCACACTCTCTCTGATGACTCTCTTATTGCTAACATGCCTGTAGAAACCTCTCTTGTTATCCTTCACATCCCTTGCTAGCTGCAATTCCAATTGTGCTTTTGCCTTCCTGATAACTCCCTTGCATTCTCGAGCAATATATTTATACTCCTCCCTAGTCATCTGTCCAAGTTTCCACTTCTTGTAAGCTTCCTTTTTGTGTTTAAGCTCACCAAGGATGTCCCCGGTAAGCCAGTCTGGTCACCTACCATATTTGTTTTTCTTGCTGCACATCAGGATGGTTTCTTCCTGTGCCTTTAATAAAGCTTCTTTAAAATACTGCCAGCTCTCCTGGACTCCTTTCCCCTTCATGTAAGCATCCCAGGGAATCCTGCCCATCAGTTCTCTGAGGGAGTCAAAGTCTGCTTTTCTGAAGTCCAGGGTGTGTATTTTGCTACTCTCTTTTCTTCCTTTGGTCAAGATCCTGAAATCTACCATCTCATATCACTGCTTCCCAGGTTGTCACCCACCTCTACTTCCCCTATTAGTTCCTCGCTGTTTGTGAGCAGCAGGTCAAACTGTGCATGGCCCCTGTTGGTTCCTTCAGCACTTGTACCAAGAGGTTATCCCCAACATTCTCCAAAAACTTCCTGAATTGTCTGTGTACTGCTGTATT